>JAVJIF010011612.1:0-130655 GCA_038442645.1 Agave tequilana
CCTGAGGAAGCAACTTTCACCAATGTTGAGCAGGTGACTTTTTCTCAACTATAGCAATGCTTGCTGATGGATTTATTAGGAACTCTTACGTGCTTGCATTGTCAGAACTATGATTTAAGACAGATATTTGAAATTTTGTCATGTAGAACAATTTTAATTAGCTTTTTTCCTCCCTTGAGAGAAAAATATTCATGGACCTTGATTGCCTCGTTTATGCAGATTAGCATTTATGGAGCAGAAAAGTAATTAGGAAAGGTCAACATTATGCCAATGCATTTAGTATCAATTTCAAAACTAACCATCTTTTCTTCTTCTTCTTCTCTTTTTATTTGTATTTCTTGTATTTATTCTGTTTCAGAGTTATAGATTCTGAGTTATGGCATTTCCTATCTGTTTGCTTACTTGCATAAGATACAAAATCAATGAAAGAGAATGTTAAAGTGATTAAAAGTAAATAAGTAATGATATTATTAAAAAAAAAAAGATGTCTAGTGTACGTATCTAATTCCATGGTTTTGATCTTCTTTGGAGCCTTTTGATCAAATAACCTATCTTCTGAGATTGTGCTCTTATTTTCCGAATCCATCTAAGTCACAACTTTTCTACATTACATTATGTTTCAATTTTCCCGCTTCTAACACAACTACTGTGGCGCTTTTAAAATCATGTCCTATTCATGAGCTACACCAAAAAAAAAGTAATATTTGGCACTGACATGCATATGTGGGAATGAGAAATCTGGCATTGAGAAACAAACATGTACCTTTTCAGATATGTTTCATCAGTACTGCATTCAGCTAAACTATTTTGTGTGCTTGCAGACACATACACACATGGGTGAATGCATGTTTGTGTGCGTGCATGTGTACATGATGTTGGTTTTTCCGCAGCTTTTAATTAATTTAAGCTTTCATGTTCGCTTGCAGTTCCTGGAACCCCTTGAACTCTGTTACCGATCGCTCTGCGCTTGTGGTGATAGACCCATAGCTGATGGAAGCCTTCTGGACTTTTTGCGCCAAGTGTCAACCTTTGGCTTGTCTCTTGTGAGACTTGATATCAGACAAGAATCTGATAGGCACACTGATGTTATTGATGCCATCACTAGGCATCTTGAAATTGGGTCTTACCGTCAGTGGTCTGAGGAGAAGCGTCAAGAGTGGCTGTTGTCTGAACTTAGTGGAAAACGTCCTTTATTTGGTCCTGATCTTCGAAAAACTGAAGAAATCAATGATGTTTTAGAAACATTCCATGTCATTGCGGATCTGCCTTCTGATTGCTTTGGCGCGTACATCATCTCGATGGCAACTGCTCCATCTGATGTTCTTGCTGTTGAACTGTTGCAGCGAGAATGCCGTGTGAAGAACCCACTGAGAGTTGTGCCGCTTTTTGAGAAACTTGCAGACCTTGAGACAGCCCCTGCAGCTGTAGCAAGACTTTTCTCGATAGACTGGTACAAGAACAGGATCAATGGAAAGCAAGAAGTTATGATTGGATACTCGGATTCTGGGAAGGATGCCGGACGCCTTTCTGCAGCTTGGCAGTTATATAAAGCTCAAGAGGAGCTAATAAAGGTTGCCAAGAAATATGGTGTGAAGTTGACAATGTTCCATGGACGCGGGGGTACTGTTGGGAGAGGTGGCGGCCCTACTCATCTTGCTATACTATCTCAGCCACCAGACACAATTCATGGATCACTTCGTGTTACAGTTCAAGGTGAAGTTATTGAACAATCTTTCGGTGAAGAGCATTGTGCTTCAGAACACTCCAACGTTTCACAGCTGCTACTCTTGAGCATGGGATGCACCCCCCGATTTCTCCGAGGCCAGAATGGCGTGCTTTGATGGATGAGATGGCTGTTGTGGCCACAAAGGAATACCGATCAATCGTCTTTCAGGAACCACGTTTTGTTGAGTACTTCCGCCTGGTGAGTGACCTGGTTTGTGCATATATTTACTCTATATACGTCTAACACACACGTACATGCACATCTGCTCACACTCATGTGCTCGCGTGCACAAATTTATATATGTTGAAAGAATAACTTGTTTATTTATATGTGCAGTTCTAAAGAACACACACACACACATACATCTGTTCACACACAGACGCGCGCGCGCGCGCGTGTGTGTTTTAAAAGAATAATTTTGCTTATGTATATATGCAGCACTAAAATAAATTTTGGTTATTGGCACCAAGAATGTAGAGTAATTGCTTCATGAAGTTTTTGTAGTCTTTTTTTGCCTATTCTTGTTTTGGGTGTATTACAAGTCATGATGGCAAACCTTCTATATTGTAGGCAACCCCTGAGACAGAATACGGTCGGATGAACATCGGCAGTCGGCCATCAAAACGGAAGCCTAGTGGGGGCATAGAGTCATTACGTGCAATTCCATGGATATTCGCATGGACTCAGACAAGGTTTCACCTTCCTGTGTGGCTTGGCTTTGGCGCAGCATTCAAGTATGTCATGGAAAAGGATATCAAGAATCTATGTACCCTACAAGAGATGTACAATGAGTGGCCATTCTTCAGGGTCACCATTGATTTGATTGAGATGGTTTTTGCAAAGGGAGATCCTGGCATAGCTTCTTTATATGATAAACTTCTAGTTTCTGAAGAGTTGTGGCCGCTTGGGCAGCAGTTGAGAGCCAATTATGAAGAAACAAAGCGTCTCCTTCTACAGGTAATTTTCTCACTCCCCTGCTTTTTGGGCGACTATAAAGGATGAAATGAGGTTTTATGAGCTATTGGGATTTCCTCAGATATAATTGGTTACATCATTCTGCTTGGAAACTAGTCTAGGAAATTAGAATTGTGGGGACTTAATTCTTCCAGTACTTGAACCCAAGACCGCCACAACCCGTTCCCATCTCTCTTAGCACTGAACCACGCCTCGCTAGCTATTTGACAATTATATAAATGTGGGTTGTTAGACAAACTTGTCACGTAGTTTTGATATGGTAATGCTTCTAAAACTTTTTGAGTGTATCAACTTAGTAGTTAGAACCGAGGAAATTAACTATAATTCATCACCTTTTTATGTGTAGTGTATGAAATTCTTACTTTTGTTACTTGTTTAGTGATAAAATATTTTACTTTGTCCCAGTTGTTTATTCTGGTAGAAAACAAATATACAACTTATAACAATAAAAGGAGAACGCATGCCTTGTGACGTATTATAGCATTTTCCGTAGGGGACAATTCTTGAAAGACATTAAACCTCTTGATACACAAGTTAGACAACAAATAATGAAATGTGGGTTGTTAGACAAACTTTTCAAGTTGTTTTGATCCAGAAAACATTTCTACTACTGTGAGCGTATTGCAATAAAGTAGCCATTCTGGGTTTTAAAGTGAGGAAAATAACTATACTTCATTGCCTTTGATGTGTGTAGTGTATCAAATATTTTCTTTACCATCCCAATTTTTTATTCAGGTTATTGGATACAGATTCATATCAGTCCCTCAAAAACTAGATATTTGATACCAGTTCCACCTATTATGAGCCCTCTTTGAGCACACATATATGTTCTCAATTCTCCAACGGTACTCGTCATAGCCGGAGGCACTACATAGTCTACATTTAAAGTGATTGATATATCATGTTTATAGGGCAACCATCAAATTAGGGACACGTGTTCAAAAACCCTTTCCTTAAACCTTAGACCTCGTTTGGCAACATAGTTTCCGGGGTTGCATTTAAGCTAAAATGAAACTGGGGTTTGTATGGTTACAAACCCCAATTTCTGAAACCGGAGTTAGGTTTAAGTTAAAATGAAAAATATACTCAAAGTGGAGTTATTGAAGGTTTGATGGCTTTCAAACCTCAGTTTCAGTAACTTCATTTTGACTCCCAAGCAAGACCCTGTTTCACTAATTCCATTTTGGAGTTTGGACCTGAAACTCTCCCAAACTGAGGTTTGGGAAACTTAATGTTGTTGCCAAATGAGGCCCAAGTTTGTGTAGGAAAGTCTTGAGTTCTAAACCTTCATCCTATTAATTTGCATTGATCTGTTTATAAAATTAGGCCCAAGACTCCATAGAGCTCACCAAAATAAATGTAGCAAGCATTTGCTATACTAACCAGTAACACTGAAAAAAACCTTTTGTAGGTTGCTGGTCACAGAGATCTTCTCGAAGGAGATCCATACTTGAAACAGAGACTGCGCCTCCGTGATGCTTACATAACAACTCTGAATGTGTGCCAAGCTTACACCCTGAAGCGGATCAGAGATCCCGATTACCACGTAAATCTGAGGCCCCACCTGTCAAAGGAGGTCATGGAGTCCCAGAAACCAGCTGCGGAATTGGTAAAGCTGAACCCCACCAGCGAGTACGCCCCGGGCTTAGAGGACACGTTAATCCTGACCATGAAGGGAATAGCTGCAGGCATGCAAAACATGGTTGAACTCATCAAGTCTCATCAAGTTATATACATTTGGAGACTAAGCCTATATATATATATATATATATATATATAGTGTTTGTATCTATTTACAGACTTTTTAACATTTTGGACTAGAAACTCGGTGGCTTCGTGCCATGCTTGTATTTGAGTGTGTACTTATGCAGATTGAGCGACGGACTCTTGGGCTCTTGTGGCCTTGTCGCCTCATCTTTTAGAATAAACAATGAGAAGGAGGTCAAAGTTGCGTATCTCTCTTTTGGGTTGCAACTTGCAAGTCTGGTTCTAATTTGGGGAGTGTGATATTTGTTAGAATCCGTTGCTGAAGTGATCTTTCATTGTTATGTATGGTTCAGTTCTGTCATTCCTCGTTGGGTGATATGAAATGTTTTAAATACGGAGTTTGAACTTTGAAGTGTATTCTCACTTTGCCCAGATTGTTGTTGCTGGGCATCGTTTTGTTGTGCTTTCCACTAGAAGTGATATTGATGTTCAAATTTCTGTCTTTCTTGTTTCCTTGTTTTTTTAATTAGACTTGAACCTGGGACACCCAGCATCCTAATCGAGGCCGATGGAGACCTAATGGGCTCAGGTCTAATCTCCACAGATCATCAAGGGTTCAATCATTATTTTCTTCCTGTTATTTTTTGCTAATTAACTCAAGCGCACTCTGGATTCACCCGCAATTTTCAGCAACTTTCAGAGAGCAAACTCGGGGATCTGATCGAGATCACATCAGAGGGGAGATCATTGGTCATCTCATCTCTACTTCACTTTTAGCTCAGATTGACCCAATTAGAACGTACCTTCAATTATAAAAAATTATTAACAAGATTTACATAACACTCGATCGTGAAATAAAATTAAGATCTTCAAAGAGAGACCTAATTTCTGAGGTGTAATCATGAGAAGTCGATTTGCTCGTCTTCATGGCGTGGCCTCTCTGATCATGACCAACACATCCATGAAGTCTAACTACGGCGTCCGGGGACGCCGTAACTAGCCCGTATCAAGAGAAAGATGAGCAAATTCCAGTGTATTCGGTCGGGAAAATCAAACCTCGCATTTAAATCACATTAGTCATAAATATTTGGATGTGTTAAAAATTGTATTAGAATTAGAATTATATAATATTAATTATAATAGATGAGTTTTTTAATTATCTAAGACATTGTCTTCATCAATAAGATAAATAATTCAGTTTCTTCAACTAATTTAATAGGATTTAATTCCACCGTATATGTATATTACACTGGACTTTGTCTTTGTTAGTATTGTAAAAGAAAAAAAATTATAAATATGATGCCATGAGTGTAGAAATCTTTGCAATACCATTCTACTCTGTAGCACTGTCTTATCTAATTACATGGAACTGGTAGAAATTAATATTTCATGCTCCAATGAAAAGGGACATTGAACTGAATTAATTGTGTGTAAACAAAACCCAACATTTTCCCACCACCACCACCACCAACCCCCCAGGGGCGGAACCAGGAAAATTTTTGGGGTGGGCTGCAATTTTTTATAGCATATACTTATGAATTATATGAATTTATCAAAAGAATAAAACAGTATTCTCTACTAATCAGGAGCGGAACTAGAAATAAATTTGCTAAAAAAAGCCAAAATAGAAAGGGATCTAACACAATATATGAAAAAGAACAAAAATAAAAAATGAGTTTAAGCCTATATATAAAAAAAGGGCCGGCTGTAGCCCGGCCCAGCCCACTAATGGGTCCGTCCATGCCCCCTCCAAAATTCGGTTCATGTGTGTGAGCCCACACACATACAATAAAAAGGTCAATCACGCATTGACACGTGGATTGGACCTCTTATAATCTCTTATAATATGTGTGTGAGGCCCACACAGAAAAATATTATAAGAGCATCAATATACGTGTCAATGCCTGATTGGTCCTCTTATTGTATGTGTGTGGCTCACACACATGAACCAAACTCCCCCCCCCCCCCCCCCCCCCCCACCAAAAAAAACCCAAAAAAAAAAAAACAAAATAGAGCCTATTATATATAAATTAAGCAATATTATATATATACATTATTTTAATTGGTTTCAATACTCCTCCTTGTAAAGTAAATAGAGTTTTGGTTGGACTTACAGAAGAAAAACTGAAATTGTAACTCTTCTTTCAAACTGAAATTGCAACTCTCATTCATTTACTCTTGTCTAAATTATTAGGAAGGATTGAATCCTACGCAATTGTATATGTAGAATATATAATAAATTTCTACTACTACAGTGAAACTTTAAGCTGATGAAAGTTGAGAATTTGTACTGACATATTTCGCATGTCAAGCGTTTGTTTTATGGATCAAAATCTAGACTCTTGAATGTAATAATTTTATTGTCGTTTAATTTGATTTATTATAAATGTCAATCAGAGTTAATTTGATATCATATTATTCTCTTACCACTGTCTGAAATTTTGATCAATATTAATGAGGGAAATATTGTTTATATTCTGAGAAAATAAACAATATGATCCTCTTATGCACACTGTTGCAAGATATCACTATGCAATGACTCAAATTCACAATGCACAGAGATTAATAATTGTTTGTAGAACCTTATTGTGACCTAGGTGCAAGTCAAGATTAAAATAAAATAACTAGACAATAGTTAAATATCATAAGACTTTTTTTCCCCTATTTGTAAGAGTTTCTCTCCAAATGTATGGATTTCTTATCATCTTCTTCTGCTTCTCACTCAGGGCAACCAAAAGGCACACCTTCCAAGTAAAAGAAAAGGGTGATGTCCATTGGGAATAGTTTATGAGGAAAGTGATGATTTTACATTAAGGGGGAAAGTGAGGAAGTGATAAAAATTCCTTTTAGAACTTGAAATTGGTTAGTAAGTTTTCCAGTGTTTGAATGTTGTTGAGAAATGCGATTTAGAAATGTTATGTCTTTTCTCGGTGTTTGGATGGTAATGTGAAAGTAGAAGTGGAAAAATTGACCACAAAGTTGACCGCAAAATAATATTAAAATAAAAATTAATTAAGAAAAATAAAAAATGACTGTAATTAGAATGCAAGTGAGATTTACAGTATCAAAAAATAACTGTTTTGTAATACACTTATACAAATGAGATTTACATTACCACACAAATTAACTGTAACATTCTGAAAGTGAGGAAATGATTGTGTAAAAGAGAAAAGAGAGAAAGAAAAAGGGGTTTTCTTATTTTCCTTTTCTGGTATTTGGATAGATAGGAAAGTGAGCAATTATACTTCCCCATTTCCTTACTTCCACACACTTTGTTGCAACGAAACACGCCCTAGAGCAAGGGGCAAGGTCTTGTTGAATCAAAGATCTACCCAAGATTCCTTTAAATAAAAAAAGAACTGCTTGCTTTGACACTCATCTAATAACACTCCCTCTCATGGGTTAGCCATGCGAGGATGTTTCATTGAACCATTTTGGGAGACAAGGGAGTTGGAAAGAGACAAACATGTTAGGTTTACAAGAATACAACAACCAATCCGAAGCAGGTAAAGAGTGCACATCTCATGAAATAAATAACAATATATAGAATGCATCAGATAAAATCTTCTCCAAGTTAGTCTCCATACCATCTCTTCAACCCAGAACATACAGCAAGAATATTCGGACCTTTTCCATCAGGTGGCTGTTCCCATGTTCGGTCCTGTAGATCGACAACCTAATTTCATGGAAATTGAAATCGTTGCATATCAAAATATGATAGGAACTCATTAGCTCTGCTCTTCATATTTCTAATTTTAAAAAGTATCTCATCTCACCGTTCTTGAGAATAATCAGGGAACAATCACTGTTCTTGCAGAAGATGCCGAGGTAAATGTGAGCTAATCTCAATCTTGGCTTTTCTTCTCGACTACAGTTACAGCTTCTTGAATAGCTTGGGCAAAAGTAGCAACCTTATAGGTGAAAAATCCAACGAGCATTGGTATCAACTCTAGGTGCATCAAACCATATCTGGAACCAATATTCTGCAGTTGGACAGAGGAATCAGCAATAAATTTGGACTAACATAAAAGTAAATTGACAAAATCCCTGTAAAATAAAGGATAAAAGAATCCTCAGAGATACAAGCAATGATAAAGTAGAGATTCCTATCCCTATAAGAAGCGAATTATGTAATTTGGATAAAAATTAAAGAGTATAGTCTTGGATGCACTTACCCATTCCATCTATTATATATCATTACAAGAGCGACAGGAACCAATAGCCTTGGTTGTCCAGCTGCTCCCTGCAAGTGCAATTTTTCACTGTATCTTAGCAATTGCTTTCATATATTTTCTTTCTAAACTTTAGATTTTTTTCTCTTTTTTTTTAAGAAAAGTAATAATAACATGCTACAACAAGAGAGCATAATTCCCTGTTATGCTAACTGACACGATCCAGGTGGATCCAGGATCCAAGACCGATCAGCGTGGACAGCAGCAGTAGTATTTTCCAATAATCAAGACACTCATTCTATCACTTAAAAGAGTCCCAGTTCAGTCATGCTGATGACCGACCACAAGAGTTATGGGACAATAATTCCTTTCTATTTGGATTTGTTTCTATATTAGATATGATTTGAGTAGTAGCAAGTGAACAGTGATGTGTTTTATGATTTTATCAAAGAATAAGCAGCATGCTACCTTGTGAGATCAGAAGGGTGGTCGATGTCATTGGCGCAACTCATTCCATTTACGCTCAAGTATATGAACATAGGGATATATTTGGTGTCATTGGTGGGACTCATTCCATTTACACTTAGGGCGTGTTTGGTTGCAAGAAAGTGGGTGGAAGTAAGGAAATGAGGAAGTATAATTGCTCATTTCCCTATCTCTATCCAAACACCTGAAAAGAAAATAAGAAAACCCTTTTCCTTTTCTCCAACCATTTCCTCACCTTCAGATGTTACAGTTAATTTTGTGGTCATGTAAATCTCATTTGTAATAAGTTGTAACACAAAATAGTTAATTTTTTTATCATGTAAATCTCACTTGCATTCTAATTACAGTCCATTTTTTATTTTTCTAATTAATTTTATTTAATATTATTTTTGCGCCAACTTTGTGGTCAACTTTCCACTTCTACTTCCACATTACCATCCAAACACCAGAAGAAAAAAACATAACATTTTTCAAACCACTTCCAACAACATCCAAACACCAGAAAACTTATTAACCAATTCCTAAGTTCCAAAGGGAACTATTACCACTTTCTCACTTCTTACTTCCTCACCTCCATCCTTAACCAAACAGGCCCTTGTATCTCGAACATAAGGATGTTAATAAATCCAAAATCAAATGACTGAATTATGCCTTATGCTATAGAGCACAACTGAACTCATGACTCCCAAGCAGGCTAGATTGACCAAGATCAACATCAAGATACTGCTTCATATTTAAGCTGAACATTTGCTGCTCAAATATTCGAGGTGATGCTCATATTTGGGTGCATACAATAGCCGGCCAAGTCCGAATGCATCTATGTTTGTCAAGTGAGATCTAACTAACAGATTTTATTATTTAAGATATATATTTACATATGTAAATAAACTATTTTGTCAGATTTAAATTCCTTCTCTTTTGACATAACTTTCAAGCATGCAATGGAGAAAATTAAGATGTGGTAGCTTTTGGAAGGATAATGCTATCCCACTGATACCTTCATCCACAGGGGAGATAACTTGCTACCCCACTGATTACCTCAAGCCAAACCTATATTTCAACTGTAATCATGCTATTGGATATTACTTCCAAAAGTACACAAAGTTAATCTGTATGTTCAACTCTCAACATATAAATAGACTTGAGTTAAATAATTAACATAGCTTCGGAATATATATACAATTGGAGGCTTCTAGTTTCAGCAGGAAGAAAGTCGGCATTTGCATTGAATGAAGATAAGAGAGAGATGGGACACTCAGAAACACGAATTATAATGTCAAGGACAAACTAAACTTTACTTGCCTAAGCAAAGGAAATTTCTGACCAGAACCGTGGCAGATGCATAACATAGCTTTTAGCGCATGGGATTGATTTTTCTTTTTCTTTTTTTCTTTTTTTCTTTTTCTTTTCTTTTTTTGCTTTTAACTATGGCAACACTAGATTGCAGTAACGGCCATCCTCCACCTATGATTGGAAAATTTAGTGTATGGATCCAATGTTGATAATCTTTAACCATCTTCTCATCAATTTAGTTTTCTTCTCAAATTATTGAGACAAGGTTCGTAGACTATGTTTCACAAGACAAGGTAATAAAAGACCATCACGATCATTATCTAGGTAGAAAAAAAATAAAGAAATACATACTTGACTAAACCTCTAGCCCCATCTGCCATGGAATCCACAGTATTACCAAGCATACGTACGTATATAAGTGAACCCACAACCCTGCACCAAAGCTGAAGAAAGAACGTGTCTAAGAGGGATACATCGGTTTCAAACATTTTCATGATTACATTCTATAGTATTGCATGCTGGAAAAAAATGTAAACACTATAGAAGAAAACGATTACTAAAACAAGGTGAAAGTGAACCATAAATAGAGGGTATCATTATGCAATTAGTGAGTGAATAAGCGGAATCAGGAAGAAAAGAATCAAGTGATAAGAAAAGAATGAGTGTGTGCGTGCGCGCGGCGCGTGCGCATGTGTGGGTGGTTCAGCCAGATCCATGGAGCATACAGGATTCTATAGTCACAAACTTGTAAAACTTGTGGCAAGAGGACTAAACTTGCAAAAAGACAATTCGTCATTTGATGCCACTGAAACAGGCCAAATAAGAATATTATGTAGCACCCCAACACAATCACTGCTAACTGAAGTGTTGAAAGATTCTCAAATTACCACAAATTTATGAGAACCTAATGACTTGTTGAAACCAGTAAATAGAAATTACTGGAGACTCCCAATACGATCACCTAAGAAGCATAACACGGCCGAGCAACACAGCAACCCTTTAAAATAAGACATTGGAATGTCACTCTAGTGTGCGTGCGTGTGTTATAAAAGCAGTACATAAATACAAGCATGCATAAACATGTCCTTACATCTAAAAATCAAGACACATATTTCTAAGAATATAGCAACACATGCATACAATGTTTACATATATGTTAAAATTTAATACGGCGTAAATTCTTGTGACTTTGCAGAAAAAATAGACTTCAGCTCTTAAGATCTCTATAAAGTTACTCAATATATCTTACTTCTTTATCGGAACATGTTTGAACATATCATAGTTTTATGGACGTCAGTATTTTGATAGCACTTCTTCATTATAGTCTTTAACACATAACAAAAGTTAAAATATCTCAAACATAAAGTGTGAACAAAGAAGTGAGACAAATATAGGACACATATCATAGTTTTATGCATGTCCAATATTTTGATAGCACTTTCTTCAGTATAGTCTTTAACACGCAAACAAAAGTAAAATCTCAAACATATGATGTGAACGAAGAAGTGAGAGAAATATAGCCATATAGGACATGTGTCCAAGAAGTGTCTAAAAAGTGACCTCAATTAAAAAAATGTATATAATTGATGACATATTTTATTTGAGAAGTGTCTGAGTAGTGCTTTAGAAAGTGTCAGTGTGTGACACAAGTGCCGGCCTATCCGACAAAAGTAAAGCTTCATGGTAGAGTGTTTGTGCTACATAGACAATCACTTCTTTTAGTATTGATTCTATAATTATCGTAAAGCTTCATATTGCCAAACGATTATCTGAACTACTCCTCAAAGCTGTAACCACCAGAAGTTTAACAATTCCATGACCACATAAATTCCAAAAATACCATAACTTGTCATGACTTCACAAAATATTATGAGTTACAAAATAATTTACATTGGTTCTTGTTGCACCAAACGCAACTTTTTTGTTGTTACTCCTCCCCCTTCTTGTTCTTGCTCATCTAAGTACGGACACAGACACGCACGAACATGGACACAATCACAACGGGAACACAAGCATGCAACACGGCAATTCCTTGGAAAATAGGATATGGAAACATAATGACCTGACAGTAAAATACACATAAAAAAAAGCAGGTAACAAAAAGAGAGTGCATATGTACATAAAAACATAGACAGTCCATGGATCTAAAGATCCATATGCATCTCTCTCATAATAGAATATTGTACAAAGATAACAACCTATCCTATTTTTTTTTCATAACTTTACAAAAAGAATAGTACTTGCCTATTCAAACATGTCTAAACTTATCATAGTTTTTATACAACATAATTTGACAGCCTCTTTCTACTTAAAATATAGTCTTTGATATATAGATATGAAGGTAAATATCATCTCAAGCATGTATCGTAAATAAAAAAGTATACGGGAAATGTAGGACATGTTCCAAAAAGTATCAAGTGTCCTAATTTAAGAAATATATTATATGACTGACAACATTTATGTGTTCAAGGAGTATCCATGTGTCATGCTCTGACACATGTATCCAACACGGTATAGTTTCATAATGGAAGTGTCCACGTACTCGTGTGGAAGTACTTCAATCATTTTGTGCTTCTACTTCTATGATTTTGCTTAACTTTCGTTCTGTCTATGTACCAAGTGGAGTTGGGTACTTCTGGGGCATCTAGGATGTGAATTCTTCCACTTGAAATTATATGATCAACCATCAAAATGAAAATCCACACTATTGAATGTGATTTACAGCTCTTAAACTACAGCACGAAGAAAAAAACAAATGTTCAACTTGTTTCACCTGTGCATCAAATGACCATATAATTGACGTGCTAAAAAACATTTAAAAGTTCTTAAGAAAGACAACCGTCCCACTTGATGAAGAGTCAAAATATGTTGTAAACATTTGATTTGATTTTTTATAGCTAATTTAGGTGCTCTCAATCACATCCAAAAGTCTGGAATTGAATTTTCAACCTGAATGGTCAATCATGCAATTTGAAGTGCAAGTATTTGCAATTTGGATACTTATGAAAGTAGTCCAACTCCTATTTATTTAAGCTTGTGGTAACTTTGCTGCAATGTTCCACAAATTCAATTTCCCGCAACTAAATATTCTGCAAAACTTAAACTCCAAGATGTATTTATGGTGTGATTTTAAAAATTATCCAAAAAAAAAAAATTCCTATCAAACTGGTCAGTTAAGGAGCACAACTCTACGTAGGAAAGGCCCCAGCCTTATCGTCAATTGCTTCCAGCCAAATTAACTATGGGGAAGAATTGAAGGGGCTTCCCTTGGTAATAATATAGCAAGCTAGCAAGGACACCTATGTAAATCGCTTGTAGACTAAACTTATGCAACCAAGGAGTTCAAATTCAACTAGGCTGAAAATTTCCAGAAAGACAAATGAAAAGAATTTATACTACAGGGCTTCACATTCATATGACCATGTGCAAGGCAAAACGCAAATTGAAAATCCAAATGTGCACGTGCTTCTTTTATGATGAAGGCAGACTATTTCGCAGCAGAGTTCATAGGCTACCGATGTTAACATAGCGAAGACAAGTTTTATCAATTTATTCCTACATTACAAGTATTCTACTCAACATCAACTAGAGTGAGTCTTAGACACACATCTAAAGAGTAGCAACAACTTTAAATTCTTTAATCAATCAGAATAATGTGAAATACAAATACAAGCACCAACTTAATAACTCTAATTCCTAAATTCCCTACGGTGGCAAAAAGTGTCAATTAATTGGATCTTTTTCCCTAAGAATCACTACTGACAAAGTATAGAGATTGAAAGCAGGCTCTACCATCTTAGTTAATCAAAATCCTGAATCAATAATTTAAGTTCCTGAAATTATTTTCTAATGTGGACAACATATTTTAATCCCATTATGGTCAATTCAGGCAGTGGAAAATACCAATCAGAATGGAAAATCTCTTCTTTTTCTGAAAGGGGTTTAAATATTTATTTGTTGATTTTATCCATATCCATCCATCAAACGTCCCGTCCAATCCATAATAATATTATACATAAATATATGGGCAGAATTAAAGATGCATAGAGAAAAGACATTGTATTGCTAATTTCTATTAACCCCATTATGATTATTGTTTCCCGGGCTTGCTCATCTCATGCAAGCTCTAAGATCCCATAGTCCAAGTTACCAAGATCTCAAAACTTGAAAACGCAATATCTGAGACAACTTGCATTATGAAAATGAACCAAGTCATAGGAAATGAACCAAGTCATAGGAACTATTTCTGGAGGGTCATCAACATAATTTAAAGCTTATTCCTACCGAAGAGAGGGGAGCTATAGCTTAAATTAAGCAAACTGCACCAGATCAGGATTAATTTTTTATGATCAATGGTTAGTCTAACTCTGAAACTAATATTCAATGTTGGTGCAAGGTACCAACAGTAGAAGTTATTAGCAGCCGAGGACTTCCATAAAAATAAGCACAAAAGCTGGCCATTATGAAAACATACCTTATTGATCATGCAGGTTGAGAGACAGCAAAAAAGAGTAATCTTACAATCAGAATTGACCTAGACTCAACTAAACTCTATACACGAAGGATGCAAAATTTTCTGTAGGTAATTGCATACACCTTTGATGCACAATATAAGAGAAAGAGCAAAGATGAAATCCTTGCAATAATGATTTTGAAGATAAAACATGGAAGCTTCAGTAATAACTAACTCCGAACCTGAAGAAATGTAAAAGGACAGCTACAACAGACATGTGGATACTAGGGAGACCATTCTGTAAGATATCACAATTCCCTTATATAGTGTGCTTTCGTAGGTTGTTTATGTTGACCATTCTGCAAGATGTCACAACTCACAAACCCCTGGACGTCACATTTCCTTAACTTTACTTTTTGTGGTTTGAGGCTATGTATTACTACACGTCCAAGTCTCTTCTCTTTAATGAAACCAGGCGGCCAGACACCACCTATTTCTCGGAAAAGGAAAGGTAAGCAGAAGTTATGTTATTTTTTCTTTAAATAAATTGAGGTTACAATGGAGATTAACAAACGCTTCTATTATCTTCTCCAGGAAATCTGAGAGAGAATTATGTCAATTGCTTGTCAAAATACTAGTTAGAAATAAAATATCTCCAATATTCTCGAGCACTATGGTCAAGTGAGAGAATTTTCATAAAACCCCAAAATCACCCATAAGTTAGTTTGGCACACGGTTCGAAGACACGATCAAGTCGTAATTAGTTTGGCACACGGTTCGAAGACTCGGCCGAGTCGTATCCGACTCGGCACCTGCCGAGCGAGTCTGAGACTCAATTCGAAAGATCCACTCAGAAACGATCGAATCGATCTTGACTCGGAGTTTACTCAGCCGAATCGAACGAGTCACGATACGACTCAGACGATTCGACCGAGTTAGCTCCAAGTCAAGGCCGATTCGATTAAAAAACTCAAACTTACCCAGGACTAGGGCTCCCTCGCCTTCGCCGCATGCCCGCTGGCCTTCGTCGCCACCTGCTCTGCCCGACTCTCCTCCGCCTTCGCCGCCTATTAATGAAGACATCACGCAGTTCCCATTTATCTTTTCATGCCTTGGCTTATTTAGAGGATTCTGTATTTTGTTTCAGCTTTATTTGTAGGAGATATTTTAGCTTTATTTGTGTTCCTTTGTGGGCGTTTAGTACCACATCGGTTATTTCTCAATAGTCCTCTTTTGTAAAGCCTATATAAGGCCCCCTAAACTATTGTATTGAGATATTATTGAATGATTAAAACTTTCCTCAAAATATCTAGTTAAATTCCTGAGTTTATTTGCTCTCGAGTTTTGGGGTGAGAAGTCCGCATAAGGGGTGGAAACCCAAAATCTTATCTTATTCTCAATTTAAATTTTGGTTACGATTTGAAAGTGATTGCGATCCAGGTTGGTATTACATCATTTTGGTATCAGAGCCAGGTTTTCAATTCCCTTCAAAATTTTCCCTTTCTAAATTTTTCTTCTAAGTCTCCAAACCCTAGATCTACATCAGCTCCAGATTTAGATCCCAAAAAAAAAATTTCACTGTTAAAAAAAAAAATACAGTGAAAATTCCGTCGAAAATCCCCCATAAATCCAAAACTCCATTGTTCATCATCTTCTCCAACCCGCCGCCGCTACCCTTCTTCATCAACATCATCACCAACAACAAATCCTCAGCAGGATCTCGTCAACAGCGCCTCATCCATCACCGCCTTCTACTCCGACGAAGATCGCCCTCAACTCTGACGAGATATCCACCGCAACAGTAGTATCTCCACGCCATCGTCTCCTCAGGTAGACCCCGCCGACGCCAACGAACCCTGTGCCCACTGACCCCATCGCCCAGAGATCTCGTCACCATCATCACCGACGTCCTCCAACACTGTCGTCCTCATCTTCGCCATGCCTCCGCTCGACGAAACCGTCCGCGCCTAGCAGCACCGGCGCTCCCTGATCCAAGTCGTCCTCTCCCCAGGCTCGTCGGCACTCCCAGATCCACATCGTCCTCTCCGTAGGCTCATCGAAGCTTCCGGAGACTCGATTCAACATCATCAGAGCAAGATCGGCCCTCGCCGCCGTGTTTTGTCGTGTCGCGTCGCTGCCATCGTCAGATCTCCTCGCCGCTGCTGACGACTGTCCCAGATCTCGCCGGCGAAGCTTCAACGACCTCCGCCAAACTCTGACCTACCTTCTCCGCCACTGCTCGTCGAAGCTTCGTCGTCTTTTCCCGCCCCAGAAGCTCCTTCAACCACCTCCAAACATAACCCAGGGCTCGTCGGACACCGCTGTTGCCGGATCTCCCACGTCGCCACCACCGGGGACGTTAACTTCACCGTACTTGTTGCTGGATCCTGACCTGGGTCCGTCGCCCACAGGTTCCCACATCGCTCGCCTCCTGGATCAACCTCCACCGCCGCCGTTTAGGGCTTCTCAAGCCCTAGCTTGAGGTCGAGCGGAGAAAGGGAACCAGGTGTTGGGTTTGACCTTAAAACCCAACCCAAATTCTTAAGTGGGTTTGGGATTCGAACCCATTAGTTGGTTGGGCCGGATCCAAACCCAACCCGACCCAGTCAAAACCCGTTCAGGGCTTTAAAGGGAATACTAGCAGGTCGCGGGTCCAGGATTTGTGGGTTTGGGTGATTCGAACCCGACTTCAACCCGTTCACTTGAGTGACGTCATCGCTGACATCATCGCTGAGTTACCCCTACTGAGTTGACTCAGTTCAGTGCATTCTAACTCAGCCCAGAAACACAACAGCGCTCCCGAAGGCCGTTCAGAGTCCGTTTCAAGTCCAAATTGAGTCATTCTCGAGGCAGTGGATTCGTGACAACCAGTACTACGCTCCTACAGCAGTCACAATCTGGTTCAAGCTCCGATCGTCTTCCAGATTCAACTCAGTAGATCAGTGCACCACAGTTTAGAGCTTGTTTCTGCCCCGATTCGGGCCCGATTTGCACCATTCTTGAGGCATCCAGCTTCCACTTCTTATCACCGCTGTCCAAGATTCTGGTGGGCGATCTCAACTCTTCAATATTACTTACAACTACTATATGGATTGCTATAATTTGTTGGTTGAATGCTATTTACTTCGATCTAGTGGTTGCATCTTTTCATCATTTTAGAAATGCATTTTTCTTTACATTTAAAACTTACACTTTAGGGTATTTTTTTGTTTAGTGCATACATTTAGTTTAATTGACTCTAGGGCTCTTCACTGCATCTGCTTGTTTGCTTGAGACATCATGACTAGTCAACATTATAGGGACTCCCACTTAGACCAACTACACAATCTCCATCAGGGTCATATGTCCGCTCATGACTATATTGCCATATTTAAGGACGTAACTCATCGTAGTGAAGTGAGAGAGCACCCTTTTGAGACTGTAACTAGATTTGTTTGGGGTTTACGACCTAAAATAAAACGTGCTATGATTACTGGCCCTTATGACTTAGACACTGTTGAAGATGCCTTTGATGTTCATTAAGATTGGACTTAACTTTCAAAACGCTAGTCAATGCCAAGGTCAGATGTTCTAAATGTAAGGGATATGGACATTATGATTATCAGTGCCCCTCGGAGAGTCAACATGTTAGAACTGTGCCCACTGAGGAAGTTGACGACTCAAAGGTTGTTGAGGATGTCCAAGTTTCTTTTAAGACCGTTAATATAATTGAAGACATAGCAGTTGATTCTGTCACACAGATTATTAATGAAATTCACATGTCTTCTGATAGTGCCAATGATGACGTGAACGAGATAGTTGAGCCTAATATACCCACTGTGCCTAATCAGCCATTCGAGTCTCCTTGTGTTGAACCTAATTTTATGGTTATTCCTATTAATTCATCTTTTAGGGAGTCACCTGAATTTCTTGCCAAGGTCCAGCAAATGGTTTCTAATACTTCTTTTTCGGGTTGTTTAGAGTTTGTGTCCGAGTCCCGTGTACCTCCATCGTTAGATATGTGTCCTTCTAGGCATATTATATCTCTCATTCTCCCATCGTTAGGAGTTATGCTTAGAGTATCTACTGCTTTGCATCTGCCTGTTGCATATGTTGATGATATCACTAGGCTGATAGCAATTTGCAATAACACCTACAAATTTGCTGCATACCCATATAGTATTTTGCAGGAATTTACAGTTGATAATAGGGTGATGGTTACGAATCACTCTGAGGCCACGAGAAAGTTGCACGTTTGGCGTAAAGATTTCGAAATGACTCTGAAGAAGATTGCGTACATTGCTTACGAGTTGGATAGCCCATGGGATCCTGGTATCAGCTCCGTCTTCAGCCAGGATGATGCGCCTCGCTCTACTCTCTGTGCCTTGATCGTGCTGCTATCTTTCACAACCGATCCGTCATGGAGACCAGCTCCTCCTCCGCTACCATGGTCTCGACATGATGTACCCATGCTGCTGCCACGACCACCACCTTGGCCCGATTGAGATGCTTCGTGAGGAGAGTCCTCACTCAACAGGGTCGAGTTTCTCCCACCCCAAGGGAATTGATGAGGACATCACGCAGTTCCCATTTATCTTTCATGCCTTAGCTTATTTAGAGGATTTTGTATTTTGTTTCAGCTTTATTTGTAGGAGATATTTTAGCTTTATTTGTGTTCCTTTGTGGGTGTTTAGTACCACATCGGTTATTTCCAAGTAGTCCTCTTTTGTAAAGCCTATATAAGGCCCCCTAAACTATTGTATTGAGATATTATTGAATGATTAAAACTTTCCTCAAAATATCTAGTTAAATTCCTGAGTTTATTTGCTCTCGAGTTTTGGGGTGAGAAGCCCGCGTAAGGGGTGAAAACCCAAAATCTTATCTTATTCTCAATTTAAATTTTGGTTACGATTTGAAGGTGATTGCGATCCAGGTTGGTATTATATCACCTATTCCTGTTCGTCGCTACCGCGAGAAAGGGAGAGAGACAAAGAAAGAAAGAGGGGAGACGAGAGAGGGAGGGAGAGGGCGACGAGGGATAGGGAGAGAGACGAGAGAGGAGGGAAAGAGAGTCAGAGAGAGGGAGAGAGTAGAGAAAGAAGGAAGAGGGAGAGAGATGAGAGAAAGGGAGATAGAGCCAGAGGGAGGGAGAGATCGGGTGATCTCACACGATCTCTCTCTCCTTTATCCTTTTCTTTTTTTTTTGTTTTTTTTACATTTATTCCCTTAAATCTTTTATATTTTTGATTTACTCTCAAATCATCATATTTCCTTAATTACCCTCTCAAAACAAATTTATTTTAGACATGTGATATATGAATTTTGATGTCTATTTTTTTACGATTTGTCATGATTTTTTCATAATTTTTTGAGCTTTCAGCGTTTTGCGCGTATCGTCCGAGTCCGATCCGAGTCGCCGAAACCGATCCGTTTTGGTGTCGGCCAAGTCGGCGGCCGAGACCGCGACTTTGAACCATGGTTTGGCACCAACTATACCTACCTCATTAGGATACAACCATGGTTTGAAATCTCAGTATCAAATCAGTATTAGTCGTAGGATTTTGGTGTAGAAATCTGCAATATCGACTATTTATCAGTTGTTTCGTCTCTCTATACCAACAATATCTGTATCATTTCGATTATATCCGCTCACATCGGCCATATCGTTGTTGGGTGATATTTCAAACCTTATATACAACACATTTCTATGCAATAACCTCTTGGTTCTGAACAGGCAGATCGGTTAGTGACTCCTTATTTGAAGGTACTTCATATGTAAAGGCAATTAAACCAAGTTTACTCCTACATAAAACCTAAGGTCATCTCTAGAAAATTGGCGGGCCTTTGACCAGCTTTTCTTCATATTTGAGCAGCAACCTCGTTTTAGCTTAATTGACATCAAGAATACTTTTCATCACTAAGACTGGTGGAGAATTAGTAGCAAAGACTTACAAAGAAAAAGGAACACATTTGGTAAATATGGGTCCTTAGGCATCCAAGACATATGTTAGCAACAGACGCTGTGAATCCAACAATTTCTTTTCCACATGTAATATTAAGAACTTTGCAGGTTATATAGAATCAAAAGCCAAGTTAACAAATAACACAAGATGTGATGTACTAGATTTCCACTTTGAGCTTGAGGAAAACCAAATAAAGTAGGTGAAAATATAATTTTTATGGTTCAACAAGAGAGATGCTTTGAAGTGATAATTTGGCATAAGAAGTTAAGGATGTCACACATGCAATATCTTCTTCCATGCCTACCTAGCAGCAATTTCAGGAGTGTATGAAATATATGCTGATACTACACCAACACACCACCAATCCCCAAAGTGAGCAGTTGCAACCTCTTCTTCAACTGAAACAAAGGGAAGAGAAACAAGCATCATCAATCAATCACATAGCCTTCCTTTTAGACCCTTATATCACATTTCGAGAGAACAACTAGTACAACTGGTAAGAAAACTGCCTTACATAGGACTACAAAGTAAATAAAATGTCAAATAGAGAATACCTTGAAGTATTCCTCTCTCGCTTGAGCTGCCAATACTTTGGGATCCCCGCGTTCTCGTTTTGATTCTCGTAGCATGACGTCCTACACAAATAACTCATATGAAAAATATATACAATGGTATGAACTGTTACATATGTAAAGTGAAAAGACAAGCACATTCCTAATAAGTAGAAGAAGTCAAATATTACAATGCACAAAAAAAACAAAATTACAAATACTCATGTCCAATACTGACTGTATACCACTAGTCTTACTTTGTAGTTTGTACCAGAACTGATATCCTCTCAACAAGAAACAAGGCAACCTTGAAAATGCATGAAAACTTACACTCCCTCCAGTGGCAGCCTTGCTTGCTCGGTCCCACTTTGCTTGCTCCCGCCGAGTGGGAACCAGTCTCCACCTCGGTGATGAAGCTCCTCCAGAGCTCTACATAAAGCAATTTGACAACAAACATAAGCCCAAAGAAATTTGAGTTACTACAATTTCGATACTATCAACGAAATTGCTACAACAAAACAATAAGTGACTCACTTGAACCGCGGAAAGGCCGCGCCTTGCAGCCTCCACCTGCTGCTCCAGCACCGATTTTGGTGGCGGCCTCAGCTCCTTGCTCAGATCAATATCAACACTACACTCCTCAAATAAATAATTTTTACTTTCAATAAGATGATAACAATAATTTTAAAATAAAGGGATAGAATGAAATTTTTTCCAAGAACCTATCAAGACTCATCGCTCGGTTCAGGCTCAAGAACCCAGAACTAGTATCCTCCTTCTTCATTTCAAACAGAAACATATGGCATCAGATATTAATTTCGCAATTTTCTAACAAATTGGGTTTTTTTGCCCTAGAACTCACAATTGAAGGAAGGGGATTGGGAGCGGCTCCATCGTCTCGAATCAACTTCTTCATGCGATCGACGAACTCCTTGTTCCAGATGAAATCGTCGGTGGCGGTGACGGGATCCTCGAAGCCCCGGCCGCCCCAGTACTTCCTAAGCTTCGTGGTTGTCGGCGGGCCGCCGTACTCGCCCGGGGCCACGCCGGTCGACCACTTCTGCGGCTTTTTCTTGGGCAGGACCACGCGGGGCAGTCGCGGGTCGGGGGCCGGTTCGCCCGAGGCCGGGGTGGCCGCGGATTGGACCGGCGAGGCGCGGTAGGAGCACGACAAGGCGGTGAGGATAGCCATCGGATTACCGCGAGTCACGAGAACGGTTTTGGGAGTGTGAGAGAGGAGAGGTCTCAGGCGCGGCCTCGCGGGTTTTGTGTGGCCACGTCGGTTTCAAATATCTCCTAACGTTGTTGCTGCTGAGTTTAGCGGACGTGATGGCGCCAGGCCTGAAGGAATGGATCGGCCCACAAATCAATGGGCTGGGAGCTGCCCTAACTGTCAATTTACCGTCCAAACTTGTTCTGGACTATTTCGTTCAAAAAAAACTCTGGCTAAAATTCACAAAAATAACATGAACTTTCAACTTTTTTTTAAAAGAAATAACAGAAACTTTCAAATTTGCAAAATATTGTCACAAACTTTAAAAGTTATAGTAAACTGTCATAAAACTATCACACGTTTGCTAACGGAAAAAAGAAAAAGATAATTTTACTCTACTTCAACACAACACACAATATTTTTTTACAAATTGATAATGGAGATTGAGGCGTAATTTGTTCATTAATTTGTCACGTGTATATATATACACGTGACCGTTTGCTTTAACCTTAACCCGAGTTGATGTAGGGTATTTTTCTGAAATTTTAAGGGAAAGTTTGTAGTAGTATTTTGCAATTTTGAAAAAGATTTAGTATTATTTTCCAAGGAAGTTCATGGTATTTTAGTGATTTTTAGCAAAGAAAAAACTCTATTTCACAGAAGCTGTAGATCCAAGTCCATGATAGGGATGACACTGAGTTGGGGCAGGCCTTCGGGGCCCTCGACCCGGCCCAAAAAAAAACAGAGTAATCACATCATGGATGAATCTTCATGGGTGCAAACGGATTGCATATGTTAAGACTTGTTTCTTGATTTTCCTTCTGATCTTATGCAATAGGCAGATTAGGGATGCCTCAGGCATGGTGTATGTAAGGGCTAGTGCACTGTGGTGTTTCTTTCTAGCCAAAAAAAAAAAAACAGATCAGATACAGAGCTGATAAAGCTATCATTATATTGGTATTTATTTTCTTTATCAAATACAGATTCAGATACGAGATCTTAACCCACTAACCATATTTGTTGTATATGATTTCGAACTCGGACCAGATTAGAATATTAATCAGATATTAGCGAACATGAACAAGAAAAAGTTGAGAGAAAAGAGTTTACTCTTTAATTTAGAATTTTTTATGTGAAAAATATTAAAACTATAAAAAAATCACATATGCATATTTTTTTATAAAAAATGTCACATCATCTAATACTTAGTGTATTTAAACTACATTTGTATTTGGACATATTTGATATATTCAAATATATATTCGGACATGTAAGATATTTTAACGATTACCATATTCATATTTTTAATGAATGTCGACATTCAAAAGTAAACCGGATACTATGCGGATTATCCATATCTGTTTGCGCTCTTAATCTTCATGCAACCCGTGCTTCTTTTTTTCAGGGGTCAAAATTATAAGAAGACATTTTTAAGTGTTGCCATTGCAGGCGTGACGCTCAACTTCTGATCATTCAAATTTTTAGTATTTAGAAATTTACCTTTTCAATAATTGATATTAGATTTGATATGAGAAAATTACTCTTCAAATCTTCTAGACCTTAAAAATTTATCATTTTTTAAGAATAAAAAGAAAATATTCTGATTTGATTCTGTTAACTTGCTTAATTTTTTAAAATTGACTAAACTGTCATTATTCAAATCATTAAGCTCAGCATCTCAATTTAAGTGTATAAACTCATCTTCTTTTCTTACTTATTTCTCTTTGTTTTTCACTTCTCTCTTTTGTCTTAAATCAAACACATTTTTATTGCATTTATTTTCATAAAAAAATCTTATCAAATCATTTCAACATATGCTCTTTAAAAAATTTGAGAAAATTTTTCAAAAATATTTAAAGTAAGTTATCACCTAACCACTAACTACTTCGGTCCTCCATTTTGCACATACTTGGTGGATGGATGAGTAAAAATTATTCAAAACATATAACTTTTAATTTTTAATTAATTAAATAATGTAGATATCTTGCATTCGTAGGATTATATTTGAGTGGTAAGGATTCGCGAATCCTCCCGAAACAACACAAATCTATCTAATAATATTAGAATTGAAATTACAATACTAATTGTATGAGGAGAAATTTCGTTATTATGTAATTGTGTGCCATATATCCTCAGATAATATTCCTCTGATCATAATATAAAAAAATTCAGTTCTTCAACTGATATAACAATGTCCATTTGGCCAATTTGTGATTATGGGCCTGTTTATTTCGCTGCAAAACGTCGCAAGTCGTAAGTCGTAAAATGAGAATGAAAAAAGTGAACTGTAGCAGAGAAAATATATTGTGTTTTACGGTGTTTAGTTGATAAAGTGAAAGTGTAAATGGTAAAGTATATTGTGTTTTACGGTGTTTGGTTGGTAATGTAAAAGTGTAAGTGAAAAAGTTGACCACAAAATTAACTGTAGCAGTGATTTAAATATTATAAATATTATTAAATTAAATCTACTATTGCAAATTAAATTATATTAATAAATTTGAGATAAAAAATTAATAATCTTAATATTTTATTTATAACAATAATATTAATAAAATATTAGTATAAATAGTAAAATATTACTAAAATGTTAACTAAATAAATAATATAAAATTTTAAGAAAATCTAAAGAACATTAATAAAATTTTAAGAATACTAATAAAATATAAGTATTAAAAAATCTTACCAAAATAATAAAATATTATAATATTATAATATTAAAAATACTTGAAAATTATTATAATATAAATTTTATTATAATATTAAAAAATCTTACAAAAAAATAAAATATAGTTATAATATTATAATATTAAAAGTACTTGAAAATTATTATAATATAAATTTTATTATAATATTATTATAATATTATAGAAATATAAAATTAACAAAGTAGAATGTAATTATAATTTAATAATAAATTATCATTATAGTATTATTATACTGAATTATTATTACAATATTAACATAATAAAATATTAATATAATAATAAAATATATTATGATATTAATAAAGTAAATTTTTATATTAAAAAATAAATAACTAAATATATAATAATTTTATATTAAAGTATAATATTGTTATATTAATAAAATATTAGCTCTAAATAAAATAATAAAAAATGGAATAAGTATTAATAAAATAATAAAGTATTAAATAAAATATTAAATAAAAATATTAAATTAAAATAGTAAAATATTAAATATTAAAACAATATTAAAAACAATAAAAAAATTAAAGATTAAAAATATAAAATAATTAAATAATTAAATAAGAATTTGAATACTATTTAAAATATTAAATATTTAATAATATTAAATTATATATTGATTATCAAGTAACTGTTTTGAACTATAAGTGTACTACAAGTGAGAGTTACATGACCACAAAATTAACTGTAGCAACTGCAAGCGGGAAAATATGAGTGTAAAAGTGATATTTACAAGACCACAAATTTAACTGTAGCAACTGCAAATGGGAAAAGAAGAGTTGCATTTTGCAACTTGTTTTTCAGCGAAACAAACAACGGAAAATGAAAAAGAAGTTTTACGACTTGCGTTTTGCGGCGAAACAAACACGCCCTATATCTGTTTCGCTGATATCCGACATGAAATCTATATATGATTTTGATGGATATGAATACGGGTTTCCTTATTAAAACATTTTTGTATCGATTTCCATGAAAACTGACACACAAATGGTAAATGTCATATTATGTATGACATATACATAGTAGGTTCTGTCGGGAATATAGAAGGAACGCAATGACAAAATTTTCAACAATCAGATCAGATAATCCGATTAGACATTTGATGCATACTTGACATTTTTTTCTTACTAGCTGAATCTACTTTCAGGTACTCTCGGGAAAGTTAGTAGAACAAGAGTGGAGCAGCCGGCTGTGAGAGTGGCCTCTCACAGGTGTCCCAAGGGTAAAGGATGACGACTCAGACTTCATGTAATCTCAGTCATATCAACCTCTTGATGTTTGGTTATTCGGTTTTTTACTTGAAGCTTGTTGCAGAATATACTTGTTTTTTGTATTAGCAAGATTTTGAGTGGTTCTGTTTGTTATTTATTATACTACTATTTTATCCAATTTTATCCTGCCCACCTGCATGTGAAGCTTGGGGGACTTTTGTACTTTCAGTTTTGAGATGTTTCGTTAAATTCTTATTAACGAAGCAGGGAGACTTTTTAATTCACCCCCTTTTTTTTCCTAAAAAAATAAAATAAAATGTCAACAAACCATTTTCATTCCTAGTTACAGGAACCCAACTCATAATGTGATTGTCGTGTTACTTCATATTTGTCATTTATCAGCGAATATGATATAACTTGCACAGCAAGTGATCATGCTGCAACTTTCTTTTATTCATGGGCGCATGGCACATTAAAAGAAAACAAATGATAAGCAATGTTAAGTTAATATTTATATCCAAATTGTTGGGAACACGCCAACAATATACCTAGGGATGGCTAATGGGGCGGGTCAACCCGCTTCGGCCCATCCCGCCCAGTCCTATGCGACCCGTTTGAGTCGCACGGCGGGTTGCGGGTCAGCCCGGACCCGCCCTATTTAAGGGTGGGTCAACCTGAATTGACCTGTCCCGCTTAAACGGGACGGGTCAGATTCGTCCCGTGACGAATCACGGGACGAATCGGGTTGGGGAAAATTTCCTCGGACCCCTCCTCTTTTTTTTTTTAAAGTCCTATATTATTATATATGTGAGACGGGAAAATTAGTTTCAGACCCCTATTTTATTTTTTTTATTTTTTAACCCTCAACAGCTCAAAAAATTGCCTGTTGTGATAAATTTGAAATCTTCAAAAATAAAATCCAAGACGGGTCCAACCCGTCTCGGCGAATCCGGGTAACGAATCGGGTCAGAGACCCGATTCGTTGCCCCGATTACTTGATTCGTCTCGTTAGATTCGTTACGAGACGGATAACGGATTCGTTAGCTAACGGGACGAATCAACCAGATTCGTCCCGTTAGCCATCCCTAAATATACCAATCTGTCATGCTGAGAAATATTTCTTGTGCTGATTGGTTTTACTTAGGGCGTGTTTGATTGCAAGGAAGTGGACGGAAGTAATTAAACGAGGAAGTATAATTGCTCACTTTCCTATCTATTCAAACACCGAAAAAGAAAAATAAGAAACTCTTTTTTCTTTTCTCTTTTCTTTTTTACACAACTATTTCCTCACTTTTAGGGTGCTACAGTTAATTTTGTGGTCCTTTAAATCTCATTTGTAATAAGTTGTAACACAAAACAGTTAATTTTTTTTATCACGCAAATCTCCCTTGCATTCTAATTACAGTATATTTTTTATTTTTCTTAATTATTTTTATTTTAATATTATTTTACGGTCAACTTTGAGGTCAAAATTTTCACTTCCACTTCCACTTCCACGTTACCATTCAAACACCAAAAATGACATAACATTTTTCAAAGCGCAATTCCCAACAACATCCAAACACTAAAAAACTCACTAAGTAATTTTCAAATTTCAAAGTAGTAACTATTACTATTTTTTAGTTCCACCCTTAACCAAATAGGCCCTTAGAGCATTCGCATATTATGTATAACTACTAGATGGGGATTGCGCCCCGTAAATGGTACAACTAATGCGTCTAAATAATTTCTCTCTTTTTAACACTTCGTCACTGGTATTAAAATAAATAGTTTTTCTAAATAAGTCTATAGGTAGCGAATTTATTCATGGTCCTCAAGAATTGTAAATAGAAATAGAAATTTCATTTCGCTATTCATAAACAGGGCCGGCAGTTATTCTAAGGTATGAACAATTCTCGGCGGTCGGGTGAGGTCGGAGTAACGAATTACTCTAGAATATTTGGAGTGACCGTTTCACTTAGATAGCTTACCAAAGATCACTACTGTATTGGATTTCTTGATCTGATCCACGCATAATGTAATTTAAATTCAGTTCAAGTCTAATTGGCTGATATGGAAACGTTTAAACTGTTTGAGTATTAACTAAAAATAAGATTTCATTGGATTTTGGTTAGCTCATTAATAGAAAATGGTAATCCAATATTAGGTATTATCTGTTAATCTCATGTTAAAGATGGACCATAACCTAGGTTAATTAGCATTGGATTCCTATTAAAGTTAACTGATATAATATTATGCCCATATTAAAGTCACATTTTTATAGTTATATAGTCTCTTGAAATATAAAGGGTACCATGATGGAAAGTTTTATTTCAAGGGGTTTATGTGCAAATGTGCGACCCACTTTTCTCCTCCTGTAAAGAAAACAAAACCTGCGCTCATTTTTTGAGAACGACCATCGCTAAAAGATTTTCTGGAGGTTTTGGGAAAGAAAAAGGAGACAGAGAAAAGAGGATCAATTGCACTAGGGTTTGCAGGTTCAAATCAAAAGGAAGGAATCAAAGTCTTCTTCAACTTCATCCAACCTTCTTCAATGGCTTCCGGTATGTATTTAATTTGTATATGCTTTCAATTCCCTGAGATGTATATGATTCTTGATCCATGGTTTAATTTAATCCGCATTACAGTTGTGTTATATCCAACATTTGGTATCAGAGCCATGATTAAAGAATCAATACATCTTGGATTTAGGAATTATCAAAATTAGGGTTTTGATTAACAATTCATAAAAATTGAATTTTTGATCTTTTAATTGTAGAATTTGTAGAGGATTTATAGCCCTAATATCATGTTCATATTCCTCTAATTATGCAATTAACTGTTTCGTCGACTATTAGTCGACTAATAATAGGCTATAGTCGACTAATTTGATAATTATGGATTAAAATCGTCGGAACAGGAACTGTCTCAAATAACTGTTTCGTCGACTATTAGTCGACTAATAATAGGCTATAGTCGACTAATTTATTTTCCCGAAAGTTGAGAACTTTCTGTTGGATTCAGGAGTCGACTTATAACTTTTGACTAGTCGACTAGTAAAGTGTATAGTCGACTAACCATTTTGTCAAGTCGACTAATTTTCAACCGAAAGTTTGTCTTCCCACAGGAGTCGACTAATAAAATTGTGTAGTCGACTAATAAAATATATAGTCGACTAATAATATTGGTATAGTCGACTAACTTTCTTTTGCCCTAGTCGACTAGACCTAAATGTGTAGTCGACTGGACTTGACCCATGTCGACTAATCCTTCCTTGTAGTCGACTAATACCTGTTAATAATCAATCATAATGTACATTACACATTTAAGTTATTGTGTTAGTATTGATTGATGCTTGGTCAAGTAATGTATTGAGATATTATGGCTTTACTCAAATAAAAGGATTAGAGAATATTATTGGTTAGTTTTGTATTCATAAGGCTTATTGATTTAGTAGTTGCCAAAGTGACCTAGGTTAGTAAATCTTATGAATATACAACTACATAAAAGACTTGTCATGTAAGTGACATTAAAGACAATAATATTCTCGATGGCGGTTCTAGTTAGGAGATTGGGACTGGCCCAAAGGAAAGTCTCTTTCAAATAATTATGAACCGGGGTAGGGTAGTGTAATTTATGCAACTTAGTGGTGTAGAAGTGGATACCCAAAGGTAACATGACTTACTGTCTAAGTAGCATAAATTATATTAGACCTACATAGGTGATAAAAGAGTCTCACCTAAAGAGTGAACACTAGATATGCTTAGGTTTCGCCCAAAGGAGAAATCAAAGTGATATCAATAGTTCATCTTAATTAAATTTAAAACTTGTATTGATTAGTGGCCTAATGTGAGCAATGTCCTATTATGTTTCAGTGAACGTCCCTACTTCCCTTCACACTCATGCCACCAGCATTCCGGCCTTGGATGGTACCAACTTTTCAGAGTGGTTTGAACATGTACAGTTTACACTGGGTGTTTTGGACCTAGACATGGCTCTAACAGTTGATAACCTGATGAAGTAACTGCTGAGAGTACAGCAGAACAGGTCAGCCATGCCAAAACTTGAGAAAGGTCTAATAGGCTCAGTCTTATGTTCATAAAGATGACCATAGCTAATAACATCAAGACTTCACTCCCTCCTACAACTAATACATCTGAACTATTAAGTGCGGTTAAAGACCGATTTAAGTCTGCAGATAAGTCATTAGCTGGCACCCTAATGGCTGAACTTACCACCATGAAATATGATGGTAATAGAGGAGTTCAGCAACACATTCTAAACATGACTGATAAGGCTGCTAAGCTAGGATCACTGGGAATGAAAGTTGATGAGTCCTTCTTGGTACAGTTCATCCTCAACTCGCTTCCTTCTTAGTTTGGGCCATTCAAGATCCACTACAATACTCATAAGGATAAGTGGAACTTGAATGAACTAACTGGTATGTGTGTTCAAGAGGAAGTGAGACTGAGGCAAGAAGGACAGCACTCAGTGTTGGCAGTAACTTCAGGAGGTATCCATAAGAAAAGTAAATATAGAAGAGGTAAGAGATTTCCATCAAAGAAAGGAAATGACCATGGAGAAAGTAGCCAAGGTTATAGAAAAGCTTTCACTGTCAAATGCTACTTCTGTGGCAGAAAAGGACATGTGAAGAAGGACTGCAACAAGAGGAAAGCTTGGTTCGAAAAGAAAGGTATAAATCTTTCTTTTGTATGTTTTGAATCAAATCTTGCTGAAGTTCCTTCTAATACTTGGTGGATTGACTCTGGAGCCACAACTCACATAACTAATTCAATGCAGGGATTCCTTACAATCCAGAAACCGAAGGAAAGTGAGAGATTCGTCTTTATGGGGAACCGTCTCAAAGTGGAGGTCGAATATGTTGGTGTTTATCGACTACTCTTGGAGACGGGTCATCAGATGGATCTTGAGGATACTTTTTATGTACCTTCGATTTCAAGAAACTTAATGTCATTATCCAAATTAGATGTTTTTGGATATTCTGTTTTGTTTAGTTGTGGAAAACTCTCTTTAATGTATAATTCAATTCCGGTTGGACATGGAATTTTATGTGATGGTTTATATAAAATTTCATTGAATGATGAGTTTGCACAATCTTTATTATCTCTGCATTCGAATGTTGGTATAAAACGTGGCTTAATAAATGAAAAATCCTCAATCTTGTGGCATAGACGACTGGGGCATATCTCCAGGGATAGAATTATAAGATTAGTGAAGACTGGGATTTTGGATAACCTAGACTTCACTGATTTTGATGTGTGTGTGGATTGCATAAAAGGAAAGCAAACCAAACACACTAAGAAAGGTGCCACAAGAAGTAAAGAACTCCTGAAATAATTCATACAGATATTTGCGGACCACTCTCCATTCCATGTTTTACTGGAGAGAGATATTTCATTACCTTTATAGATGATCTGTCACGTTATGGTTATGTTTATCTAATAAATGAAAAGTCTCAGGCTGTTGACATCCTTGAGGTGTTCATTACAGAAGTCGAGAGACAATTAGATAGAAAGGTTAAATCATAAGGTCAGATAGAGGTGGTGAATTTTATGGTAGATATGATGAGTCAGGACAACATCCTGGCCCATTTGCCAAATTTCTAGAAAAGCATGGCATTTGTGCTCAATACACAATGCCAGGTACGCCTCAGCAGAACGGTGTTGCTGAAAGGCGGAACCGAACACTTATGGATATGGTTAGGAGCATGATGAGCTTCTCAAATGTACCCAATTCATTGTGGAATGAAGCCTTAAAGACTGCTATGTATATCTTAAACAGGGTTCCTAGTAAAGCTGTCCCAACAACTCCTTTTGAGTTGTGGACTGGTAGGAAACCCAGTTTAAGACACTTACATGTTTGGGGTTGTCCCAGAGGCTAGAATTTATAATCCACAAGAAAAGAAATTAGACTTAAAAACAATATCTGGGTATTTCATTGGTTATCCAGATAAGTCTAAGGGATACAAATTTTATTGTCCTAACCATAGTACAAGAATAGTTGAAACTGGTAATGCCAGATTCCTGAAAAATGGTGAAATTAGTGGGAGTGCTGAACCAAGAAAGGTAGATCTTGAAGTGGTAAGGGTAAATATCCCAATACCCTTTCCTTCAAGAGAAATTGTTGTCCCTCAGCTTGATCATCAAGTTGAGATTCCAGAACAACAAGTTAATGTTGGTTCACCACTCCATGAAGATATTCCCATTGAAAATATTGTAAACCACCACAACCGGCAGCTTTGAGAAGATCTCAAAGGGAAAGAAGATCTGCCATTTCAGATGATTATGTGGTATATCTACAGGAATCTGACTATGATATTGGGATTAATAAAGATTCAGTTTCATTTTCACAAGCCATAGAATGCAATGATTCTAGTAAATGGGTTGATGCTATGAAAGATGAGTTGAAATCTATGGACCAAAACCAAGTCTGGGATCTCGTTGAATTGCCTTATAACTGTAAGAAAGTCGGGTGTAAATGGGTCTTTAAGACCAAGCGCGACTCTAAAGGCAATATCGAACGATATAAGGCTAGACTTGTGGCCAAAGGTTTCACCAGAAAGAAGGCATTGACTATACAGAGACCTTCTCTCCAGTATCAAAGAAGGATTCTCTTAGAATCATTATGGCACTTGTAGCTCATTATGATTTGGAGTTACATCAAATGGATGTGAAAACTGCTTTTCTAAATGGAAATTTGGATGAGGATATCTACATGGAGCAACCTGAAGGGTTCGCAATTAAAGAACAAGAACACTTGGCTTGCAAATTAAAGAAATCTATATATGGACTTAAACAAGCTTCCAGGCAATGGTATATAAAGTTTAACGATACCATTACCTCTTTTGGATTTACAGAAAACACTGTTGATCAGTGTATATATCTAAAGATCAGTGGGAGCAAGTTTATTTTTCTGGTTCTGTATGTAGATGACATCTTGTTGGCCAGTAGTGATCTTGGTTTGCTGTATGAAACTAAAAGCTATCTTACCAAGAATTTTCAGATGGTTGATATGGGTGAGGCAAATTATGTTATTGGCATAGAGATCTTCAGGGATAGATCTCAAGGATTGCTAGGATTGTCTCAGAAAGGTTATATCAACCGAGTCTTGGAAAGATTTCATATGGAAATGTGTTCAGTCAGTCCTGCACCCATTCAGAAGGGTGACAGATTAAGTGGTAGCCAGTGTCCCAGAAATGACTTAGAAAAGGGTCAAATGTAGAAAGTTCCGTATGCATCAGCTGTTGGGAGCTTGATGTATGCAAGCACTTGTACCAGGCCAGATATCAGCTTTGCTGTTGGGATGCTGGGAAGATACCAAAGCAATCCAGGAATGGAGCACTGGAAGTTGGCTAAGAAGGTTATGCGGTATCTTCAAGGGACAAAGGACTATATGCTCACATACAGGAGATCAGATCAGTTGGAGGTGATCGGCTATTCAGACTCAGATTTTGGTGGTTGCCCAGATAGCAGAAAGTCTACATCAGGATTTATTTTCTTGCTAGCAGGTGGGGCAATCTCGTGGAAGAGTGTGAAGCAGTCCATTATTACTTCATCCACGATGGAGGCTGAGTTCATAGCTTGTTTTGAGGCCACAAATCATGCATTATGGCTAAGGAATTTCATCTCAGCACTTGGTGTAGTTGACTCTATTGCCAAGCCGCTGACGATATATTGTGACAATACAGCAGCCGTATTCTTCTCTAAGAATGGTAAGTACTCTAATGTTCTAGACATATAGAACTTAAGTACTTGGTGGTTAGAGAAAGAGTTGAGAAACAGAAAGTGTCAATTGTAAGTTTAAGTACCACTTTAATGGTTGCTGATCCAATGACAAAGGGATTGCCTCCAAAGACATTCAAGGAACATGTTGTAAGAATGGGTCTTTTGGGCAATCTGTAAATATGTATTTTGGTACTTATGTAATTGACATTATTGTACAAATAAAAGTTTTTGTTTCTGTGTTTCCTGTTATCCAATTATGTGTGCACATATTATGTTTGGATGTATGTTAAACAGGAAATGTCTTTACAAGACAATTACAGGGGTCATTATGGTTATGGACTCAATTAGTAAGGGTTATCAATGTTGTGGTGCATAGAAGGGAGTATGACGTGGATGTTGTATAACCGCTATGACTCGCATTGGTAGTCCAAACTAATTGCAGTATTACGGTATTTCATATTTGGGTTTATCAGTTGTTGTTTTTAAAATTCGTGACCACGTGTCAAAGTTTTTCAGTATGGAATCCAATGGAGTCAAAATGATTTTTAAATGAGTCTTTTCATTTATTTGTTTTCTAAAGTTTTAACCTAATCGGTTAATGGTCCAAGTGGGAGAATGTTAATCTCATGTTAAAGATGGACCAATAACCTAGGTTAATTAGCATTGGATTCCTATTAAAGTTAACTGATATAATATTATGCCCATATTAAAGTCACATTTTTATAGTTATATAGTCTCTTGAAATATAAAGGGTACCATGATGGAAAGGTTTTATTTCAAGGGGTTATGTGCAAATGTGCGACTCACTTTTCTCCTCCTGTAAAGAAAACAAAACCTGCGCTCATTTTTTGAGAACGACCATCGCTAAAAGATTGTCTGGAGGTTTTGGGAAAGAAAAAGGAGACAGAGAAAAGAGGATCAATTGCACTAGGGTTTGCAGGTTCAAATCAAAAGGAAGGAATCAAAGTCTTCTTCAACTTCATCCAACCTTCTTCAATGACTTCCGGTATGTATTTAATTTGTATATGCTTTCAATTCCCTTGAGATGTATATGATTCTTGATCCATGGTTTAATTTAATCCGCATTACAGTTGTGTTATATCCAACATTTGGTATCAGAGCCATGATTAAAGAATCAATACATCTTGGATTTAGGAATTATCAAAAATTAGGGTTTTGATTAACAATTCATAAAAATTGAATTTTGATCTTTTAATTGTAGAATTTGTAGAGGATTTAATAGCCCTAATATCATGTTCATATTCCTCTAATTATGCAATTAACTGGGACCGTCAGGTTTCTCAGCTCCGTCTGGTGAGCATGCTTAGCGCTCAGTGCTTTATTCACTAAATTCGTTTAAGCGAGTTGCTGCCGGACTTTCTACTCGTATCTTGATCCGAGTATCCCGGTAACCTCGCAGAGCGCATTAGTGTCTAAACTCTGTTCGCTGCCTGTGCCTCCAGCTTGTTCAGCTCCGCCTGGTTATCATGATCAGCGTTCAGCACTTTACCACTAGATTCGTCTAGGCGAGTTGCTGCCGGTTTACCGCTCGCACTTCAGCCGAGTCGTCCCGGTAACCTCGCCAGACGCTCCAGTGTTAAATACTGTTTGCTGTCTGTACTTCCAGCTTGCTCAGCTCCGCTTGGTTGTGCTCAGCTACTATTCTACCACATGTCATTACTTCATACCTGTCCTCTACATGCTACTGTTTAACACATGTATATCACCTGACAACTGATTTGTTATCACCTAACATCGGACATGCTACTACTTGGCAAGACCTCTTGTTATGACATGACTTGCTACCGGACTAATATCAATCGCTTGACATGACTGATTACCTGTCTAATATCATCCTCTTGTCATGCTACCACTTGACACCCAGCATGATATACTTGACTCTTATGATTATCACGATAACGGGAATGATGACCTGACATCTTGATAGTACAAAATGTACTCCTGATACACATGTGATACATTATAGTACGTACAGTACTCCTGATATTCCTGACTTGCTCTTGCTCATTTCCGGAATCTGATAATCATCTAATAATTCATAAAAGGAACAACTTGCATCGGGTCGGGGGAAACTTGCGGCTATCAATATGTGTTCGTGTTTACAGTGATATTAGGCATGTTGTGCAACTAAAACTTCCGGTCTGACCTGTGGGCCTCCAGGTGACCGAGGGAGTGCTGGCTCCCTCCTTCTTGGTACCATCATGATAAGGGCATACATAAGTCCCTCCTGTTAGCCTTGCGGCTGGTTCCGTCCACCAAGCAACGGAACAATCCTGGGCCGTGGTCCCGGGTATGTACGGGACCCACTGTAAACATAGTTCGTTGATACCCCCGCTGGTTTCCAATAACAACCTTGCTTTACTCGGATGTGGATCTATGTGTGCTGGGACGCTAGTTCACATATCTAGACATCAGGGTAAGACGAGTAATAATAATAATAAAGTGCCAAGTTGATAACCTGCTCTTTAAGTTGTAAGTAGAAGTATGTGGAATGGGACGCATACTGAAGCCTGCAGCTTAAACGGCTATGAATCTGTGATATGCCTTACCATATTTGCTTGTCCTAGATTTTACTTCGGATTTTCGGCTTTATGAGTATTATAGTATTAACTGCTCATACTCTACTTTATCCCTTGTATCCACTTGCCTCCTGTTCATTATCTTATCATGCCCTGAGTACAGTCGGGTTGTATGTGCTTGGATTATGGTGACATGAGATAAAGGTATATAGATGAGGGTTTTTTGTTTGGATTATTCCTTCGAAGTACTAATCTCATGAAACCGTGACCTGAAACCATACAATCAGATTTGCTCGTCCTCGGCTTTATTCGGTTTTATCGCTATACATGTACTTACCCTTGCTCGCCACTTGGCTTTTGCTTCACCACTCGCCTGGGGAGTTTCATCTGACTCCCCTGGATCCTCATGTCCAGGTCATGGAGCTTGGAGCGTGTGGATTCTCCTAGTTGCTGATCAGAGTGGCGCAGCGGTAGTGTGGATCTTCAGCAGATCATCCAGAGCTCTATCCTTCCAGGCCCCCTTGTTCGGCTCTAGAGTTTCCCTGTTATGACTCTGAGCCTCCATTTGTACTGTTCATACTTATACATCTCTTTGTAGTCTCGCAATTGCGCATATCAGTGATGTAATATTCATGTAATATTGGATCACCTCTGGTGATAACTTTGTAATTGTACTCATATGTTGGAATGTATACTGCACCACTTGCTTCCGTACTCTGATTCTTGCCTGTACTGATGCTTAGCGTATATACGTGAGGGTATTTCTGACCTGCGTATATCGTTGCAGTAACGTCTCCGTACTCGCAGGATCGGGGCGTTACAGTTGTAGTGAGAGTTTTTATTGGTGATCAAAGTGTTTAGATCACCAAGAGATTTCATTCTTGTACTTTGAGGAAACGGGCAAGTGTGCTCGTGGTGGTTTAGAGTTCGGTTGTGAACTCTTGGTTTGAGGTGCGGCCTCGGCAAGCTTGTGGGGCTTGCGTGTGTAGGGACTAGAGAGTCCGAGGGTTTGTAGGTGTTGCGGCACCGAGGAGTGATCCATTGGGATCAAGCATAGTGGAAATCTTTCGGTGTCGAAGGCGGGGATGTAGAGCAAGGGTGCTCGAACCTCGAAACAAATCCCTTGTGTTTGCGATTGCTCACTCTCTCTCTCTCTGTCTCTTGTTTATATCTTGCATTCAATTATTGTGTTCATATTTATATGCTTGATATACCTGTGTACTTAAATTGTTATACTTGCTTGGGTTGTTTGCTAACACTTGTATTTAAACTAAGAGAGTCAACGCGGCACCTCAACCCTTATCTAGGGGAATCTAGAGGAGTTTGTCCAGAGCCCTTCACGGGAAATTCGGCAACACTCTTGTGTTATACGTGGTGTTTAGTGTAAAAGTTTTATTTGGTCATAATTGTTTTTAGCTTCCGCATTATTTGGCATCAAGTGACCATTAGATTAGCCATCACCTATTCACCCCCCTCTATGTGAACCTTCACATGCTTCGTTGGATGTGTGGTAACACGCGAAGAGATAAGGTGAGAAATGAGGATATTCGTACTAAGATATGTAGCCTTTATAGAAGAGAAGATGAGAGAAAATCGCTTACGATGGTTTGATCATGTGCGACGTAGACCTACAGATGCGCCAGTCTGACGAGTAGAGCTTATAAATTTAGGGCAAGTTAAAAGAGCGCAAGGAAGACCGAAGAAAACATGGATGGAGGTAATACGACAAGATATATAGGCTAAAGGTCTTAGTGAAGGCATATTGCTCGATAGGAATGAGTGGAGAAAGCTGATCCATATGCCTAATCTGACGTAATTCACTTTTGGTTCATGTAGCCTACCCCAAATATTTGGGACAAATGGCTTAGTTGTTGTTGTTGTATACGCTTGTCAATGCTTTGTGAAACTAAGTAATACTACCTATGTTTTTCCTCGATCTTCATTTAGCTAAGTTTGTTTCAAGAAGTTCAACAACATGTTAAGCTTGAAATTCTTTGCAATTCTTGTGAGATAACTCCATGACATGTCTGCAGATGCCTAAATTAGTACATATATTTAGGGCTAGCATCATATATTCATTTTGCATTATTTCTTTTCAACTACTTTATTCTAGCGGGCTGTCATAATCTTGGTGTAAGGAGGGTTCAAATATTCAAAAACTTAGTTTACACCCATTAAGTGATTGCTTGAGTTCTATGATATGTTGAAATTTTCTGAACATAATGTTATGAACACATTAATTATATATGATTGGTTTAATCTATGAAGGTTTAAGTTAAACTGTAAAGTGGCCTTTTGGAAAGTCATGATCAAGGATGGTAGCGGCCCTAAGGTGACCTTATGGTTAAGATCGAGATACTCTGAAATGATCACTGATTGCAATAATTTCTTGAAAACTACTAGCAGACCGAAAGGAGACCAGAGAATTTTTAAGTTTTTTTAGTGGGCAGGATAATTTGCAAGTGTTAGGGAGGATAAGATAACCATAAACCCAAAGGTGAGCAAGTGTCGATATTCAACTTAATACTCGTAGATTAGTCTTGTGAATGATGTTAGTCACAATTGGAAGGGTACAACATGTCTTACACTTGGCCCAAAGGCGAGGTAAATGATGCATCTCACTTGTTCCACGGGATTGTGAGGATTTTATGATAAAACATCCTGACATTTCTATCCTAATCTTTGGATAAGAATGAGTATGCAAATTCTGATAAATCTCAAGTTCATTTACATGTAAGCTGTGCATAAAATATGTGATAATTGAAGGTAATTGTGCCATAACAGATATGGACAATTCACTTATTCAATAGCTTTTGACTGGAATCAAGCCGCTGACAAGCTCAAAACTTCTTTTCTTTGATATTAGAGCTAGAGATCGTCCTGCGGTTTTTGGATTATGATTTCGTCCTGACTGAGGAAAAGCCTCCAAAACCAGCAGAGAAAACCAAAGGGCTGCTCTGCCAAGCGGGTAAAGGCTAATAAGTTGGCAATGTTGATCATCTGAGCATCGATAGACGAGGCCATCAGGGAAGGTATTTCTTCGAAGGAAACTGCTAAGAAACTGTTAGAGATCATCAAGGCTCGGTTCAGGGTCCGTCAAAGCTAGCCAATACTCAAATCTTGTGAAACTGTTCTTATTGAAAAGGAAGGCGACAAAAATATTAGATAGCATATTCTGAAGATATCAAAGATTGTCACCACGTTAAGGGAGCTTGGTCTTACTATAGATGATGATCTCACACTTCACTTTGTCGTAATTTCTCTTCTCCTGACCTTTGATACCTATAAAGTCATCTACAGTTCTTAGGAGCGTAAATGGAATCAAAATGAATTGATAGTTGCCTGTTTTCTGAGGAAAACATAAATGGTTAATCTGACTGTGAACCAAAAGCATGAAATCCTTCAAGAAAAAAATTTCAAAAGAAAGGATTGAAGTTCAAATCCGGTGGGGATTCATTTTCAACACAGAAGGTAAAGGCAAAACCGGTGATGTGGAGTGCTTCTTTTGCAAGAAGAAATGACTTGTGAAGAAGGATTGCTTCAAGTTCAAGGAGTGGATTAAGAAGAATGGAGGTATTAAACAAACCTTGGTCTGCTTTGAATCCATCTTATTGATGTTCTTCCAATTTATTCATATTTCTAATTCTATTCTGAGACTCCTGCGCCAGTCGACGGCCAGACTTGAGGAGCAGTTGTTTCTAAAGAACGCTCATCAGGCGTGTATTGAGGTGGTTGGATCCCATCAACTGATTTTGGCTTTTGGTTATGTTTTAGAATTGAAGGGCGTTTTCTATGCGACATCTGTTAGGCGTAATTTGATTCCAGTTTCACGATTAGATTCTATTGGATTTTGTTTTAGTTTCAAGAATTCTGGTTTTATCTTGATGAATAATTCAAATGTTAGTTCCGGTAGTCCGTTGATAGTTTTTACAACTGCATCTTAACTCCGCATTTGCATCTTCCCTTCTCAATTTTTTAGTAGAAACAACTTCTTCTACGCATAAGCGTGCTCGTATTAATGAAAAATCTTCAATGCTTTGGCATAAAAGATTACGGCATGCTTTTAGGTAAAGATTGGAGCAACTAGTAAAGGACGGAGTTCTGGGTTCCCTTGACTTCTCAGATTTTCATGAATATGTGGATTGTATTAAAGGGAAGTTGACAAAGAAATCAAAATGGAGGTCCATAGGAGTTCTGAATTACTTGAGTTGATTCATATAAATATATGTAGACCCTTACCGACCTCTTCTCGTAGTGGTCAGAAATTCCTCATCAGCTTCATTGATGATCATTCTCGATTTGTTTATATTTATTTACTTCATCACAAATCTGAAGCCTTAGATATTTTCAAACTTTACAAGGCAAAGGTAGAGAACCAGTTAGATCGGAAGATCAAGGCAGTTCATTCCGATCGAGGGAGGGAATATTATAGTAGAATCGATCAGGACGGAATAATCAAGAAAATTTTGTTGATTTCATGCAGGTAAATAGGATTGTCCCACAATATACCAATCCCGATACCCCTCAACAGAATGGTGTATCAGAGATACGAAATCACGCCTATAAAAATGCAGTGTGTAGTTTGATGATCCATCATGATCTACCTGAATCCTTTTGGGGCGAGGCTCTTAAAACAGTCGTCTACCTCAACAATAGAATTCTCTACAAAACAGCACCAGAGACTCCTTACAGGTGGTGGACTAGGAGGACTCCAGGCCTTAATCATCTGCATGTTTGGGGATGTTCTGCATAAGCCAAATTGTATAATCCATACATAAAGAAATTAGAACCAAGAACTGTTATCTGTAAGTTTGTTGATTATTCAGAGAGATCCAGAAGTTTCAGGTTCTATTGTTTTTCTCTACATATGAAGATTGTAGAAATTGATATTGTCAAGTTCATTGAAAATGACTATAATGATGGGACTATGGTTCATAGAGAAGTTGCTTTTGAGGAGAAGAATGATAACAACCCAAAATTCTACCAAATTTGATCTCTAAAATTCCTAATTTGTCCTCTTTGGATCATATGACAATTGTTGAAGCTCCAATACCCATTGTTGATGTAGTGTGAGAGCTGGTTATGCAAGTAAACCAAGTAGATCTTATAGAATCAGGAGACCTGTCGTCCTTAATGATTTTGTGGTTTACTTGTTAGAAGATAATATCTTTGATGTTGGTGATCCAAGGCCATGAAAAGCGATTAATTAAAGCAGTGGGGTGAAACTGTAAAGGAAAAGTTAAAATCTATGGAAAGAAATTTCGTATAGGAACTTACAATGTTACCTGAGAAGTTTAAACCAGTAGAATACAAATGAATTTTCAAAATCAAGCGTGATTGATAGAAAGATTTTAAAGTCAGATTAGTGCCTAAAGGATTCAAGCAGCGCAAAGGCATCTACTACGAGGAGACCTTCTCTCTCGTGTCGAAGAAAGACTCTCTCAAAATTGTCTTATCTCTGGTGACGCATTATGACCTTGAATTATATCAAATGAATGTAAGGACCCGCATTTCTAAACAATGATCTGAAAGAAGAAATCTACATGTTTCCTCCAGAGGGTCTGGTGATGCACTGTAAAGATCTTGTATGTAAACTAGAGAGATCAATATATGATCTCAAGCAGACATCCAGACAATGATATCTTAAATTTCATCAGGTTATTATCGGTTGTGGTTTTCAAGAGAATCCAACAGATTGCTGTATTTATCAGAAATTCAGTGAGAGTCGGTTTGTCATCCTAATTTTATATGTTGATAATCTACTGCCAGTAACTGTTCACATGCTTCGTGACACAAAAGTCTTTCCTCTCCAAAAAATTTGACATGAAGGATATGGGAGATGCAAAGTATGTTCTTAGCACCAAGTTTGACAAGGACATATCCATTAGGAGATTAGGCCTATCTTACAGAGCATATATTAACAAAGTACTAGAGAGATATGATATAGATAAATGTGCTCCAGGTGAAGTCCAGGTCACTAGGGAAATGTCTTTGCTAGTTCTCAGTGTGCCAAAAATTAGATCGTGAAGGACCAGGTAAATCAAAGTGAAAATGCTTCTACAGTTGGTAGCCTGATGTATAACATGACATGCAGACATAAGTTTCATAGTTGGGATGTTAGGAAGATTTCAGCAAAAGCGAGAAGTTATTCATTGGAAAGCAGTTAAGAAAGCTCTTAGATATTTGCAGAAATACAAGAGATTTGAGAAATTGAAAGTTGTTAGTTTCTCCGATTCAGATTTTGTGGGCTGCAAAGATTTCAAGAAGTCTATATTAGGATACATCTTCACACTCGCTAGAGGCGCTATATCTTATAGAAGTGCAAAGTAAACTCTGGCAGCTTTATATACTATAGAAACCGAATATGTTACATGTTTTGAGGCAATTTGACATGCCATTTGGCTTAAAAAATTTATAAGTGGGTTGAAGGTGGTGGATTCAATTAGCATGCTAATAAGATTATTTTGTGTTAATACTGCAGTTGTCAGATTTGTTGAGAATCAGAGTGTTACTAGAAATAACAAGCATATCGAGATCAAGTATTACTATTTTCTTAACAAAAGAGAAGAAGGGTGGATTGAGGTTCCATACATGTCTACTCATGACATGATTCTGATCCGTTAACCAAAAGACTTCCGCATAATGTTTTCAAAGGACATATGTCCAAGATGGGCGTTGTAGAATTTTTGATTTCAGATCTTTGAGGTGATTATATTTTCCTTATTTTATTTTATTTTATCAGTGGACTTGTGCTTTCTTTCAACTTAATAAATTCAATTCTGCTTATTGCAAATTAAAGCATGTATCAGTTAAAATTTAAATGCATGCAAGTTAACTTTTTCTTTAAGGTATTAGATTAAAATGTCTTTGGAGAACATGCACAAACTCTGAAAATAATTTGGACTAGGCATGGGTAGGCACCATGCTTTATAGTCTTCACCATGGATACAAAGTGATGGTTTTTCACATAGCGGGCATCATGAAGTATCAGAGTGACATGTATGTGAAACAACACATGAAACATGACAGTAGATTTGTATCATTGTCAAACACAAATGGGCATCTCTATTGAACCACTTAATTAAAACCATCTAAGATTCGACTCAAGCAGTTGTTAATGATACCAGTTCTGTGACATGGAATTCTCTTTGAGCTATGATGAGCTCTTTGTACATCTTTTATCCATTGCTGGTGGTGTTTTTAATGATTGATAAAAGGAATGAATCTAACCTTCATTTATATCAAAAATCAAATGGACAACCATCCGTAAATATAAAGAACTGGAGATATTTTATTTGGTTTTGAACATTTCCTCTATGTGTGACTCAGGTGGGAGATTGTTAGATTTCTTGATCTGATCCGCATATATTGTAGTTCAAATCCGGTTCAAGTCTAGTTGGTTAATATGGAGACGTTTAAACTGTGTGGGCTTTAAGTAGAGATAAGATTCAATTGGGTTGTTGGTTAACCAAATTAACAGAAATGGTTATCTCACATTAGGTATTATCTCCATAATGAGAAGGATATAACTTCCAAACAGAAAAGATAGGTTAGTATCTATTTATATGGTAAGTTTCTCTCTACCTAGGTGCATTCATTTTTCTCCCATTGAAAGCAAAAGACCAAGAGAGAGAAGGCTTCTAAATTCGGTTCCAGTTCATCTTTCATTCATCTTAGTAAGGTATGTAATAAGATTTATAATTTTTTTTAATCATGAATCACATGCTAAGATTTTGTAGATTGAATTAGATTTATCAAGATCCAACATTCATTCTAGTTGCTAGATGACTTGTGCGCAAATATATATGTGCATATGTGGACATAAAAAAAGGGAAAAATACATTTTAGGACGGATCAAATCTGAGAAACCGAACATTTTTCATAACTGACTTCCCATTAAAGTATCACACTCTAAGAGCCTTAACTTATCACCTTAATTTACCTCCTTTCCTAGGAGCTATTTTATTGTTCTCCGCGGTTGTCCAACTGGTTGGCCTCGATCGGTTTGAGCACAATGCTCTCCATGATCACCAGTTCGAACACCGCCTTGCGGATAATTCTTCTCCTCTCGACGTGGCCCACGAGGGCTTGGATTTGCTTCTTGGAGATGACCGATGAATCTAGTCGACAATTGATTAATTAGAAGAAGAAGAAAAAAAGAAGAGCTGTCTTATTATCCCACCCGCCTTCTTAAACCCCCTCTGCCTTCTTGACGCTCCCCCCCCCCCCCCCCCCCCCACAACAATTCTTTTCCTTCTGAAATTACATTAGGGCACAATATGTATCCCCCTCTTATTTTGTCAAAATCCAATAAAAGAGGTAAAGTTCTAAAATTAGAAGATTTAGGAGGTTAATCGGAAGATTTTTAGAGAAGATTTTGAGGATATATATCCAAACCCATAATAGAGGTAAAGATACGAGTTTGTTCCCAAGAGGCCGTAAAGACAATTTAAACAACAAAACACCTTGATGCTTAACTGAAAATGACATGTAATTTCAACAATAGCAAACTTTAGGTGGTCAACAAGTAACTTCAACATGCAGAAAAGTTCTCAAAATATTAGAATTCTAATACTCATGGTATGCTAATCGGTCGAAAGAAATGACTTGATACTACAACAGTAGAGAATATAATAGATTCAATTTCTAAGAAGGGGCCATATCGCTCTCTCTTTAAGCCGCATAATCATCCACTGGAACTAGTAAAACTTGAGAAGGAGCAGAATTTTCTATTAAGGGGTTGTCTGGCCCGTGAAAAGTTACTCTTGAAAATGCGAGGGGGGCTTGCGATGTCGGGTTTTAGTTTTTTTCATCCAAAACACTTGAAAAATATTTTTTTATTCATACACTGTTTAAGCAATTTGTTGAATTGGAAGTAGCACCCACCCAATCAATTTTCTGGCAAATAAATAGCCCGGGAAGGAAAACACAATGGGGTCAGTGTCAAGGACAAATACATAATTTTTTGACTCCCAACTTTCGAGGCAAACAGACGAATCCTAAAAGGAAAGGGAAGATTTGCAATTGCGAATTGAGGAAGTTTGGTTTCCGAGAATAAAGGCCATTTAATGTGATTAGGATCTCAAATTTGTTGACGATTATATTATAATCAGAAAATTGGATTCTTAGATTGATTCATAGAATCCAATGTTGTCGTCCTTCTTCAGTTTGAGTTTTCCTCGGAGTTGATGAGTTGGATTTGTGCTTAAATCTAGGATAATCAGTTTAAATGGTTTGATAATAATCAATAGATTGCATTCAAAGTTTTTTTTGTGTGGGGTTTGAAAGTCCAATTTGATAGTTAGTTTAAGGTTTTGTAAAAGACTAAAAAGTAAAATAAGTAAATGATGTAATTTAGTCAGTATTATACTCCTATTAATTCGGAAATTTTGAATAATCAAACCAAAAAAATATAAACTGAATCATATTCTTCCCGGTAAATCCGTAATTATCCCCAATGTTTAGGCGCATTGCGTATTTAAGCGGACGCGCAGTTGCAAACAAAACCGTCGACGCCGCCCCCTTGTATTTCCCACCACTATTTATTCCCCTTCTACTCTCCTCGGTTCTCAAAATTTCTCCTCTCTTGTTAAGTTCGAGAACAGCGGCATCGCCGTCGGCCATGTCTTCTCAAAGAGAGCGCGAGGGTTCGTCTACAAGGCCAAGCTTGCCGAGCAGGCTGAGCGTTACGAAGGTAAATCCGAATTTCCCCCCAATTCGCAGATTTAGGGTTAGGGTTTTGATACAATCTGTTCGATATGGTTTTTTTTGTGTAGAGATGGTCGATTTTATGAAGAACGTCGCAAAGCTCGACGTCGAGCTCACTGTCGAAGAGCGGAATCTCCTCTCGGTTGGCTACAAGAACGTGATCGGAGCCCGGCGCGCGTCGTGGAGGATCCTGTCGTCGATCGAGCAGAAAGAGGAGGCGAGGGGGTATGCGGGCCACGTGAAGAAGATCAAGGAGTACAGGCAGAAGGTTGAATCCGAGCTCTCCAACATTTGCAGTGATATTATGGCTGTGATCGACGAGCATTTGATCCCGTCGGCTAGTGCCGGAGAGTCCTCGGTCTTTTATTACAAGATGTGAGTGTTTTGGTTGGAGATCTTTAGATTTTTTTTGGTGATTTTATGGTTTTTAGGGGTCAAGTTTTGATCTTGGGTTAATTTCAGGAAGGGGGATTACTATCGGTATCTGGCGGAGTTCAAGTCGGGCAGTGAGAAGAAAGAGGTCGCCGAGCAATCTCTGAAAGCATATCAGGTTTGACTTTTCTTTTTATTTTCTTTCTCTACCTTCTAAAGAATTTGATATGGTGAGTTGGCGTGTTTATTGCTTTTGATCTGATCTTTCCTGACGGCCTTTAACATTTTCTGTTTGGTTTAAATTATGATATTCGATAACTTGAGATGACTTTCTCGTGCTTCTTTTAACTTTTAAATGTTTTACTTTTTCGACTTCCCTTTATGGGTAAGGGATGTTTATTATGATTCTAACTGTTTCATAAGGCATCACTCATTGTCTCATTCTCAAGGATCAACACTCTAAACAACTAAGACGTTTGGTTTGAAATTAATTTTGAGGTGTAAATTTGCATTTTTGATTAGCATTCCATTCTGGAGTTTATTTAATATATGGGAGAACGAGTTGGCGAAATCTAGTTTTGCAGAATATATTGATCAATGATTGGAATTATGTTACTAATTATGAACAATGCTTTGCATTCTGAAGTTCTTTTGGTTCATTGGAGACCAGTTGGATAAATTTAGTTTCTTTGAATATATTGTTCAATAATGATCAACTAATAGAATGAGCTGGCAATTATTTCTGCATTTAACTTAACAATTAACAGTATTTTATTAGTATGCCATCATTAGCAACCAACAGTGCTTGTGCTTCTGGAATTTTTGTAAGTTCATTGGAGGATGAGAAGGTGAAAGCTAGTTTCACCAAAATATATTAATCAATGAGGATCATGAGGGGATCAAAGCCATATCGCTAGATACTTTTTATAAGTAAAACTTAATAAAATTTTGAGGAGCATAATTTTGTTGTTTAGGGTGTTTGATTATTAATAACTGTGTAGACACTCATATTAGCGATGAACAAATTTCCGTGTTCTTGTTGCAATGGGGTTCATGGGAAAGGAATGAATTATGTACATGGTAAAATTACTATTGTAAAACATATACCACAACCTGCCTCCTTTGCTATAAATTTAGTTGCTGAATGTGATTTTGCTTGAAAATGAATTAAAATTCTTGTTTTTGGATATTCTCTAATTCTTAATGTCAAAGTTGCTCTGAAAATTCAAAACTTCAAAACAGAAGGGTGGAACTTTCTTCTCTTATAGTAATAACAATGAGTTTGAGTATGTATGATGACTGAAACACTCTCCCAAGTTTATTGTGGTAGGTTTGGTATCATCCATGTTTGTAATTTGCATGTTCACCGCATGTCTAGGAAGAGGAATTTGAAATGTGGAAGAGGGGTGAGAGCATATGCTTTCTCATTAATTTTTTTAGGTGGTTCATGTTTTTGTAAGTATTGGACAAGATGCAAATAAATATATAATTGTTTGTGTTCAACCCCTTCCTCTTCCTTATAACTTTTATATTTTAAAAGCGCACCCCCCCTCCCAAGAAAAAAAAGAGAGGAAAAAACGAAAAAGGAAAGAATCCAGCCACCACAGTCACAAAAGAAAAAGAAAGAGACAAAGAAAAAAAAGAAAATACACAGAAAAGATAGAACTATTAGAGAAGTTTTTTGGTGAACAACCGGAAGTGAAACCATGTTTCCGCCTTTGTTTGCTTGATAAATTCCTGCAAGTAACTAAGTATAATTTGTTATTTGTTGGTCTTTTATTTGTGGAGTATAAAATTTGGATATGGTACTATAGTTAGCATGGTACCTTCCAAATTCAAGTAGAGCCACTTTTGCAGATAGCAAATCATGTTAGTTTATTTCTATATGAAGGATCAATTTCTATAAAAAAAAAGTGTGATTTTTAACTTTGAATCAAACTTAATGTATGCAAAACACAGGGATCTTAGTAAATTTTAAGTGATAACATTTTTTCAAAAGTCAGTATAATAGATCTACTGATTACAATGTCAATCCCATATTCAAACGTCATACTTAAGTGTCAGCGAGATGAAGGACTCTCATAGGTCAACCTTCCCTCCTACTAAATCATAGTAAGTTAATGCGCTCCTTGTGACTTTTTAAAAAAATGTTCCTTTGATGCATCCTATTGGGATGTTTTTATTTACTGGGATTTCTGAATTATTGATTGGCAAAATACAACTCTTAAGGCTAGAGTAGCTGTTTTTGTTATCAAACCGTTGTTGCCGATCAACCCCTTTCTTTCTGCATGTAATCTGAAAGTTCAATTTTAGATTTTTTTTTTGCGAGTCCATTCTACAGGAATTTTGCATGTGCATTAGCGAATAGGTGAGGCATCCTTGATCCACTTCTGTGAGTTGGCGGTATTGAGTTGCCTGTGAACATCTTTGGTTAGGTTCTTGAGGTTGTAAGTTGTTATGGTAGGTAAAAATTTGATATCTCTGGTCAAATATTGCTTCTTCATTGGACTTTATTTGTTTGCATAGGACTACATGTTTCTTCACAAGATGTAGTGAATAAATTTTGGTAGTGAATGGATTTTTAAGATTATGATAACAATGGTGATTTCAGCAGCCAGACATGTTTTATCAACCTTTTTGATTTGAGGCATAGCTTTTGTTTTTAAACTGCATTATTATGACTATGAGAATTCCCCGTTGGTATTAGTTTTACACTGGGTTATTATGAGAGCTTTCAATTGGTTTTAGTAATTTGCGTTATAAAACTTTCCTTCTAAAGTTGTGATTTTGAATAATATTGTGAAACTACTGTTGCTTGCATCTCATATTCAGTGTATGTGCTTTGACATTGACAATGATAACAAGATTACTAACTCTTCTACCTTTTAAACCTTATTAAAAAACCATTTTTCATACGCACTACATACATTACTGTGATTTTCTTGTTTTAATTATTGTCTGTTTAAGCACTGGCTATGGTATAGAAAATTTGTCTGAGGGTTCTTGTATTTGCTAAATGTAAAACCAAGGCTATCTAAAAAAGAAAATAAAGATTGGTGTAAGATCTGATTGCATTGATTTTACAGTTGAAAAAAACATGGGCACATCTGAATGTTGTGACTGAAAAAAACAATTACATCTTAGATGACCATAACATGGGCCAGTTGGCATCATCTTTACTGCAACCTCTTGAGAGGAGCCGAGAGCTTTTCGCATGAAGGAGCAGTTAGGACAGACACTAGAGTAAAACATTCGTGGATGGAGGCAACAAAAAGGAAATGGTAGTATCTAATGTACTAGAAATGCTCTTAAAGAGATAAATGGAGAATAAAATTGTTTCATGTTTTTGACCCAGAAGTTTGGAAAATCTTTAGTGTTCCTGTTGATACAACAAAAATGTGTTAACATTCAATACTAGACTATTAGATGAAGGGGTGGCTTGTAGAAGCCAAACTATTTATCTTGATCACTGAAAACCTAAACATGCGAGAAATCACAGAATTTAGCACTGTTCTAAAAATCGGATTAATCGGCCGATTCCTATTCGATGGCAGCCCACTTAATATTACATTAATCACTCTGATTATGCGCTCGGGTGATTAATCGGATCCAAAGTGATTAATCCTCAATTAATCACCAATTAATGCCCGGTTAATTCGATTAATACCTGATTAATCCGATTAATCCCTGATTAATCATTTAGGCATTTCATAGTTTTTTATTTGAAAAACTTATTACTTTGTGTGTGTTGGATCGCTAAGTAGTTTATGTTGTGATGTTGATGATTTGATAATGATTTTTTATTAAATAGTAGATGAACTGTTATTTATTAAATAGTAGATGAATAATGATATTTTATTATTGTATATTTTGCATAAAGTGATACTTATGTTTTATTATTTTTGATTATTTTTCAAATTAACTTATTTAGCAATCTTTTTCATCATTCTTTAAAGCTCATTATTTTGATTGATAAATTGACAAATTTTTTTAATCTTATTTTGTAGGTAAGTTCTTTGATTTATATTTATGTTGCAAAATTTGAAATCTTGGATTACTAATGCGAAGAGATAAGTTCTCTTACTTTTTTTTACTATATATTATTATTGTCTTGTTCATCATATCATGGTTTATAACTTCACATCTAGATATTGTCTTGTATAATATCTAGGTATTTTCAATAATTAACTGAATATATTCATATGTAGTTGTGTATAAATATAATTAAATATATTAAAATATTCAAAAATAATTAATCTCCGATTAATCACCGATTAATCATTATTCAGTGTTGGACCGCACGAATAATGAAACTGATTTTTAGAACACTGGAATTTAGATACCTTTAACACACTCACTAAGTGGTGGCAAAATGAGCGATTTTTCGATAACAAAGCCCTGTTCGTTTGATGAGTGGGCTAGAGAAGGCCGTAAGTTGTGTAATTTTTTTTGCATTTAAGTTTTAGGGGTGGAGATTGAGATCAATGGTTCAGAACGGACAAAAACTGAGCCATTTAGCCTCTACAAGCACCACTCACACATGTTCTTCCTCTTAGTATTATCATGAAAATATCATTTTTTTATTAATATAGTTACATTTAATAGTCGTAATACAAGATGCATTTAAAAAGTTGTACATGATTTATTCTTAACCTTTTCAAAATGGTAAACTTTCTAAAGCCACTTGAGGGATCAACTATATAGACCCTTAGTGAAATGTTCCCAAATGGACCTTTTGGTCCCATAATATATTAATGTTTTGAATGATTTCTTGCGTGAGTGTCACTCTACCCCCAAGAGAAAAAGGAAAAAGAAAGAGGAAACATTTAATATGAAGTTGAAATAGGAAGAATTTATATTTGAGAATACTTTAGATTATGAAAATTAGAGAGTTAATGAGTCCTCTCTATACTCTTATTTATATGCAAATAACAATTGCAAATCCTAATAGCAATACAACTCATAATACAATACGATCTTAATTACATACTGACTCCTAATCATATGACGACTTCTGATGACAATAGTAATTGGCAATATTTGATGGAATATAAGTTCATAAAGGATTTGGAATAAAAAATAACTTTGTTCTAAGATACTTCTATTATTATATGAATAATTATGTAAATAGTAAAAGATATCTTCGTTCTAAGATGCTTCCCTTATTATATGAATAATCATGTAAAACCTATGTTGCGCTGACACGGACACGTCGACACGGGTGTGACATGATACGACACGCCAACGCATGGAAAATGCCAAAAAACACACACACACAAAACAATGACGACACGGCTAAAAGCGTCGTGTCCGACGCAGTGTCTAGCTTGACATGGCTTTAGAATAGAAGTGCCTGTGTTTCCTAGTGTAAAACGTATTATACCTTTGAAGGTATGAATCGGTTTATAATGATAATAATACAATTTTAATTTAGTTAATCAATTTTTTTGAAATCTGAACATCACCTACATCCGGCTTTGTCTCGCTGCTTTGGCCGAATGTTCTTTCTAGTTGGAAGGTTTATTAGTCACTAAATAAATGCAGTGACACCACTAATTATTTATGCCCTCATGAAAATTGATCCCATTGTGATGGCTGTTTTGTTTATCTATAAGAACATTGCAGAAACGAAAGATGATTATTTTGATTCAAACTCTTTCCTCCAAAATTCTTTTCGTTGCAGTCATAGGATGCATTATCTGGACTCTGGTTACTCGTCCAAAATGAGGACAGTGTTTTAGGAAGATTGTTAAACTGTGCAACCATAAACACTTCTTTGGGCTTTATATATGGATCTGAATTTGGTTTATCTAGTAAACGTTGAGTTGTCTTCAAATTGCAACAATGTTTATTCTTAGAGTAGTTGTATAGTATTCTGCAGCTGAAAGATGCTAAATATCCTATACTCCACACATGGTTATCAGTGCCCTATAAGAGATGCCAATTTTCAATTTTTTTTTTAATTTTTTGGGGGGTGGGGGGGTTGGGGGTCTTGCCTATGGCTTGGTATGATTTATATGAGGATTTTAAATGTTGATTTCTGATTATTTGCTCTCCTTGTCTGCAGACGGCTTCCAGTACAGCTGAGGCAGACTTATCTCCCACTCACCCAATTCGGTTGGGATTGGCGTTGAACTTTTCAGTATTTTATTATGAGATCATGAACTTGCCTGAAAGGTGTGTATGATGGTCACATTACATGTTTATGCATTCAGAAGTTATTGTAGCTTATGCTGTGTTTTCCAATTTAAATAATTCAGGGCTTGCTTCCTTGCCAAACAAGCTTTTGATGAAGCCATTTCAGAGCTAGACACACTGAGTGAAGAATCTTACAAAGATAGCACTTTGATCATGCAACTTTTGAGGGATAACCTTACCTTGTGGACTTCTGATATGCTTGAGGATGGAGGTAAAGGTCTAATTCCATACCCAAGATAAGGGTGGCCTTCGCAGATTTAGTTTTTTTCACCTTTGGTACACTGTGTGTGCCATTTATATACACTGGGGACCTAATTAGCTACTTTTAACTTTTGGACTTTGAAAGCTGTTACTTGTGCTCTTGAAACCGTAGTGATCAACCTTTTTTTGGTTTAAGTAAGTTGACAGTTTGACTTTTCATGAATTATCTTCTAGTAAAGCATACATTGATTTATCTTGACCTGCTAAAGGGTGGGTTGTGAAGCTTGTTTTAATCACGTATTTTGGTATCAATTAAGTTTGTTTTGGATTTATCTGCGGTATTGATTTTGTGGACGTGATTGTCCTGTTGCTTTATTTACACTCTGGTATATTTCAACTTTTGGCTTTGAGATGTAAAGAGCCAACCAAGGAGTTCTCGCTGTTGACAGAGTAGATTCCAGGCCCATGCTTGGACGCTGCTGCTCAGTGTGTAAGCAAAATTTTGCTGTGACTTTGCAAATTCTAAACCAGGTTTAAAACCAATTGAAATTACGAAATGAACCAAAGCAGCAAGCAATTTCTTTCAGTTACAAATTTGAGTGTTTGAGTCATCTTTGGATATTTCTAAGTCCAGATCTTGTTTTGTGCTTCCAAGTCTGTCTGGTGGATCAGACTTCTTTTAAATTGCTCACGGATTTTCCATTTGGATTGTAAGATCACAAGATCTCAGCACTTGGCTGATAGCACATTGATGAAGCTTCAAGTCTTTGGAGAATTACAGGTCCAAATTGTGTGATGCTTATTTTTTAATACTAATTGGATAGTCATTCAATTGTTGGGGGTAATATATATTTATTAGAAGCATATTTATTGAAGGTACTAGGCATAGTTGTCAAATTATGATACTTAATGAAGCTTCAAGTCTTTGGAGAATTACAGGTCCAAATTGTGCGACGCTTATTTTTATTAATTGAATAGTCCTTCAATGGTTGGGCGTAATATATATTTATTAGAAGCATATTTATTGAAGGTGCTAGGCATAGTTGTCAAATTATGATACTTACTGAATTTTTTTTCCATATTTAGTAGGTACCGTGTATAGTTGTCAAAATATTTGGGCTCAAGTTTTTTCTTTACACTATACCTACATCAATCTGTTCCGGGTTAAAATTTTCTGGATACAAATCCGACCTAGTCCGCTTTGAGTCTAATGCATTTGTTGCATTTGTTCTGAATCCAATGCAAACACGATTTGGGTCTAAAATGTCAGATCTGAATCTAAACTTTCTACCATGAGGATCATGTTATTGTATACTTTTCACAACTCTAATTTTATTGGGACTCATATTGAATTGCTGATTCGCTCAATAATTGAGAAATTAAACTTACAACTATTGATATCGCAAAACATAGACAAATTTAAACATAAAAGAATGAAAAGAAAAATGGCTAATATGTGAAAGATGTACTCATACACAGTTCAAATGTGTCCACAAATCTTCTTCCAAGTTCCAAGTCTAATGCCAATAACCATAATAGCACCATAATAAACTCTAAATTAAACACTGGTGATATAAGTAAGCTTTTAGTTATTGTTGCTACAAGAACAGTAACACATACGTAATAAAGACCCTGAATCCTAATCTTCAAACCAATACCCAATCAATTAAGCTAATAATTAAACAATTAAATAGTAACACATAAACAACTAAATATCATATTTTGGGTCACACTAATATTATGAAGGAATAGAGTGATTGAATTAGAAGGTGGCTGGCAAAGCTTCTCTTGGCTGGTGATGAGGTGATCAAAGTCGGTAACAACAAAGGAAGGCAAAGAGGAGGGTCAGGTTGAGTGAAAAAAAATCCCTAGTTGTTGAATTTTCAAAGTTTATATTCTACATGCTAAAAAAAATTAATGGACAGGGAACTCGAATCAACCCTAAAACCCACTTAAAATTCAAAGCTAACATATTGCATGATACAAAATTTGTATTGCAGTGTATTGTATCATATGATAACTAACCCGCACTGATGCAACCATCCAATTTGAATCGTTTATGCATGGTTTCAAATTTCACCGATTATAATATATATGGGCAATTCCTTGTCATGTTTTGTGGTAGATAATAAAATATTCGCCTTAAAGTATTGACTGATATCGGGACCAATATTGCTGATATATACACCCAATATTGGCAATATTCATGCTAGAAACCATTGGCCGATGCCGATACCGAGATTTAAAACCATGGTTTTATGTCCCTATCATATTTTATCATATCGTATCGTTTGATACACGTTGTGGGTCTTGTGATTTGACAACTATGGTGCTAGGTACTATATTGTTCATTTGCCTCTTACAGTAGGAATCCTTTCCAATGAAAAATGTACACGCTTGACATCTCATTATGTTTATTCTTCTTGCTTTTTAAGTCCTAGGAGAATTACGGTTCCAAGTTATTGGATAATTATTTTTTTCACAACCAGTTGCATAATCTTTCAATGGTTGGTCATAATATATATTCATTAGAAGCATATTTATTAAGGTACCAGGTAATATAGTGTTTATCTGTAGAATACTATAGGTAATTCTTTTCAATAGAAAGTTACATTGTTAACCTTTAATGTTTTTTCCCTCCTTCCTTTAATTCTAGAGGAGTGTTATAAAGGTGATGCTATGATGTTTAGGAGAACCACCCTTCTCCATCGGTGTCCAAGACAGCAGTACATTTGTCTGATGCTTATTAGCATCACACAGCTTTGCGTACATTAATTTCCTAAAAAAAATATGCATAAACTTAGTCTAATATGGCTTCTTTTTTCTGGAAGAAAAGAGTTACAATCATTATTTTTTATGCTGTAATATTCTGTTATATAGAAGCGGTAAAGCACAGCGACAAAACTTTAAAAGATTACAATGAGTAAATCAATTGAAATGTGTCTGATACCTCGTGTATGTGAGAATACGACATGTTCATGTCCATGAAAAAAAATATAGGTGAATACGTTCTCTTATGTTGAATACTAGTAAGAATATTGGCATTGATGTTGTCAAGAGGTATTTTGTTCCTTTTTTTGCCTGCATTAGTAGTTTTCTTGGGTAATATGGTCTGTTTGTTAGGGGTTTTGCTTGGGTGAAATCTTTAAGCTGATTGTCATCTGTTTATATTCACCTTCCCAGAATATTCTGTCTGCCAGTAAACTTTACTGGCAAAATTTACCTTGTATTCTTGTCCGTCATTACACTTCACCAAAAGTTCCATGGATGGGTGCTGAGTCTGATAGTGGTGCTAGACTATGTGCAACTGTGAAATTTATGGAACCTACATCAAACTGTGAAGTGTGTTAGAGGATTAGCCACATGTTCTTCACACCTAAAGCAATTACCATGGCAAGCTGAACAATATTTTCAATCTCATCTCTGTCGTAAACCAGCCATATTTAAGAGAAAGAGATGGTGTGAGAGAAATATCCGAGTTTAGAAACTAGAACTTGAAAGTTAGGAGAAGAAATTGGATGTAAGATATTGATGATATATATAGAATTGGAAAGCAGATTTTTTCCCTTACTTTTACCAAAGGATATTTACCGTGAGTAAGAAATTTGTATCCTTTATCTTGCCATGGATGTTAGAGATTTAAGCATATCACGGCCGACCAACCTGGAAAGTGAGTCAGAGAAAAAGAAAATTTGAGTAGCCTGTGAAATAAAATGAGGGTCACATTGTAATTTTGTGTTCTTTGGATATTAGTCCCTTGAATTAGCTTTGTTTTGCTATATTAGTCCCTTTAAACATTTATGTTATGCCAAATTAGATGGAATGTTCCCTTACAACTTACCAATTGTGCCTTTATGACCTTTTTGCACCTCCATCATTAACTCACAATTACATATTGTGACTATTAAAGGTTTATCCTAACTCGTTGGACTAATTTGGTGGAACTTAAATGATTTGAGGGGTAAATATAGAAATATTAATATTGAAAACGATGTTACTTTGAGAAAAAGCATATAAAAAAAGAACTGAACTTCTCGTGTAGCTAGTTTCTGAACATGGCAGAACTGGTTGTTGGAACCTTTTTGGTAATTTCAAATCTCCTTCTGTCAAGAAAGTTCCAAGCTTTACACATTGTGTATGCTCAATTATTTAAATGTGTTTAAATTTTGTTCAAACTCGGATTCTCTAAGCAATCAAACTAGCGTGAGCTAAGCCTCAATTCTCTCGAACCCTAGACGAGCCTAAAACAAGCCTATATATAAGATACTGACTAGTCAAGTGCGATTTGAAGCTGAGCCTAGTTGTTGTAAAGCTTGTTCAATTTCTTGAGCAAGCTTGTCCATGCTCAGTTCCCTTGTATGGAAAAGGTCCAAGCGAGCTTTTACCAAATGGAACCCTGACTGAGCCTTGTGCTTACTCATTTACAGGCCTATTAAGCGAGGTTGGGGTTGGGATGTTTGGGGGGGGGTTGTAAATCATTGAATGGTGTACCAGATGGCAAGATCACTAAATCTGGTTAACTTAATTACTTCCGTTGCTTGTTAGTGGTAACATGTACATCCTGATGTAACACAACCTGGATTGCAATCATCTTCAAATAGGAACTAGGGTTTAAAACTTGAAATTAGGGAACAAGATAGAGTTTTGGGCTTCACACCCCTTGCACTGGCTTCACATTCAAAGCTCAAGAGCAAGGAAACTTAAGAATTGATTGGAAATTTTGTGAAAATTTTAATCAGTCAATAATTCCTCAAAGAGAAGTCTTGGGGCCTTTTTATAGGCTTTACAAAAAGGTACTTCTAAGAAATAATCGATGTGATACTAAATGCCCACATAAAGAGACACCTACTAAAGCAACTAAATTAAAATAAAATAAAGAGCTAAAACCAAAGAACTGTGGCACGCTGTTTTTTGAATCTAGAATAAACTTGATCGAACCGTCCTCTCAGGGGCGTGATATCCTCATTATTTCTTCCGTAGTGAGAGAAACTCGATCCTGTCGAGTGTGTAGTGGGAAGCTGCTGCCGGTTGTGGTAATGCTTTAGTAGGTTGGGGTCAAGCTGTCAAAAATCCTCAGTAATCCAAGATTTTTTTGATTCAGGTCTTCTTTTTCACTTAATAAGATAGCGTCACGTTCCTCCATCTCTAATAGAGACATCTGATCATCCAGGATAGAATCTATATTTTCTGTTGCATAGGGTAATTTTGTAAGGAGTGGGGGCTCTCAAAAAGATCTGGGTAGGCTCATCCACGAATGGATCATAAGTCCGGTGGGAGATCCACCGCATAGGCATTTGAATTGATCTTGAGGATTTGAAATGGTCCTGTACTTCGCGCATGCAATTTCTACATGATTCCTGGAGGAAACTGTTCGGGTCTCAGGCGGACCATCACAATCACCGACATTGTCCTTAATCTATGATGTAAATCAGCAGAAGCTTTTTAATCAGGATTATTTTTCATTATATTTTTTTCTGATCTCCTCATGTAGTGCACGGATATGAGATGTGAACGTTGATGCAGAGTCTGATACCCTATAATGATGAGCCATTTGAACTAATTCAATTGACTGCCTTGATCTAAAGTCAGTTACTATCTCAAATGGATTGAGACATGTAGTCCTATTGACAGAACTATTGTATGTTAATTCATCCATGGGCAAAATTAGATCTCAAGTTTTTTAAAATTTTCCCAACGAGACACCAAGGAGATTTCCTAAGGTTTTATTGATTATCTCAGTTTGCCTATCAGTTTGTAAATGAAAAGCTGTTGAAAATTTCAGCTTGATTCCCATCTTGTACCATAATGTTTGCCAGAAATAACTAACAAACTTAACATTCTTATTAGACACCATGGTTTTGGGTAACCCATGCAATTTGATGACGTGATGAAAGAAAAGGTCATCTACTCAGGATGCATCTGAGGTTTTAGAACACGGAATGAAGTGAGGCATTTTGAAGAATCTATCAACCATTACTGGGATAAAGTCATGTTTTTTCTACGTTTTTAGCAATTCTAGTATAAAATCTAAGCTCACATCTTGCCAGGGCAACTGGGCACAGGAGTGTAAGGCCCAACAATTTGTTTTTATTGTTTGGCTAGTTGACACGTGTGGCACTGATCAACGATCTTAGCGACCCTTCTTCAAGCTCGGCTAGTAGAATTTGTGTTCAACAACCTCAATCGTTTTGTTCTGGCCGAAGTGTCCAGCTGGATCTCCAGCATGCATTTCCCAAGGGAGGAACTCCTTGAGAGAGGTACGGAGAATGCATAGCTTACAGAACTTGAATAGATATCCGTTTTGTAACAGAAATTCATCCATCTCTTGAACAAAACCATCCCGTAACGTGACATTTCTTTAGAGTCGGGACATGATGCATACTTTCTCAAGCTCTCGAACCTTATCACTTCTGCGCTCATACCTACCAAAATCATTGCAAGTCGTCTGAGCGCCTCAACGACCTTGTTCTCAAGACAAATGTGTAGTCTTGGAGGAATTCCACCACTTGCTGTCTCGCATTTAGCCTCTTTTGGGAGTTAAGCATTTCAGCGCTTCATGATCCGAATACAAAACAAACTCCTATAGTAGCAGATAATGTCTCCAGTGGCGCAAAACCTGCACAATCGCGTAAATTTCTTGTCATATGTGGAGTATCGCTATCGGGCTTTGTTTAACTTCTCGTTGAAATAGGCAACGAGGTGGTTCTCTTGGCTCAACACCACCTATCACTAGCCCTGATGCTTCACATGTTACTTCAAATACCTTTGAAAAATCTGGGAGACATAACAGGGGCTTCAGTCATCAACTTCTTCACTTCTTTGAAAGCCTTGGTGGCGGCAGGAGTCTGCTGAAATTCTTTTTTTTAAATAGTCGATTATTGGTGACATAATAGCGTTAAATTTTTATGAACCAACGGTAGAAAGTGGTTAACCCGTGAAAACTCTTGACTTCCCTAATCGCTTGGGGTTGTGGCCACTCGGTGGTAGCTTTCACCTTCTCACGGTCATTAGAAACTCTCTTGGATGAAACTACAAATCCTAAAAAGATAACCTTGTATGTACAGAAAGCACACTTTTTTGAGTTTGCACAGAACTTTTCAGCCTGGAGTGTGTGAATGACGTGCCTCACATGGGCCATATATTGCTCCTGAGTTCGGCTGTAAATTAGTATATCGTCAAAGTTCATTACTATGAATTTACGAACAAATGACTGAAACAATTGAGTCATTACTCTCATGAAGGTGCTAGGAGTATTGAACAATCCAAAGAGCATAACCAACTATTCATAAAGCTCATCTTTGGTCTTAAATGCAGTTTTTCATTCATCCTCTGTCCAAATTCTAATTTTGTAGTACCCACTCTTAAAACCAATCTTGGAGAAGATTGGGAGAAGATTGTTGTACTTGACATCAAATCTAGCATATCATCAAGACGGGGAATGAGAAAATGATAATTGATAGTGATTTTGTTGATTGCGCGACTATCCACTCACATACGCCATTTGTCGTTCTTCTTTGGCGCCAAAAGTGTGGGAACTACATATGGGCTCAAACTATCTTTGGTGAATCCTTTGTCAAGTAATTCTTCCACCTGCCATTGTAACTCCGCGTGCTCAGCATGGTTCATCCTGTAATGGGGGCAGGTTTGGCAAAGTTGCTCCTATGACTAAGTCAATGGCATGTTGAATGTATTGCATTGGGGCAACTCACCTGGCAAATCTTTTGGGAGGGCTTCAAAAAATTCTTTCAGTATTAATTTAATGCGTCCTGGGACTTGCATCTTGGTCTCTGGCTCAACTTCTCCAGCCACAAGTGCATGCAAGTCGAACCCTCATTCAAGCTCCTTTCAATTTGATCGTGGCTAATCAAGTTCATTACCATCTTACCTTTGTCCTTATCACCCTTCTTTTCAGGAGCTAGTGTATCCACTTTTCCTTTGTCTTTATCAACCTTCTTTTCTGGAGTTGGTGGTTTACTTTGATTCGGCATTAGCTTCTCACCTTCTTGCTGTTGTGGACAAACGAGCAGTGGTTGGTACGTCCATATATGGTTATATTTAAGTCGAACAATCATGGTTGTCCCAAAATGATATGACCAACATCTATAAGGGAGTGTGACACCACACGTTATTTGTGTACATGACAAACTGGATAGGAATTTGACATCTCTCTTAAACTTCTATGGAGGTAGCGTCGATCCATGTAACCTTGTAGGGATTTGAATGCTTCACTGGTTTTATCCGTAAGGTTGTGATTAATTTTGACGCAACGACGTTGATGCAACTGCCACTATCCACCGTCACCCTCAACTCTTGTTCCCAATTTTTGTGCAGGTTTGAAATATGGCGGGTCTTCCCCAGTTGTTGATTTGCTCGGGCTGTGCTAAGGTGCACTTGACTACTAATTGAGTTTTGTCTACACTAGGAGTTATGTTCGTCACCCCCACTGTTGTAATGCAGTCATTGAATTCACACTCTTCGGCAGAAGCATCCGAGTCATCCTCTTGTTGGTGCACGATGACTTTTAAATCATCCTCTTCTTCTACATCTTCAATAAGAACATCCACTAAAAGTGTCTAGGTTTGACTCGGGCACTGGCTGGAAAAGTGTCCATATTTTTGACATCTATAGCACTGGGTCTGCGGGTTGACCTTTGCTGGTTCACTAACTGTTCTTTCGGAGGTTGTCGTTGCACTAGAAGAACTTGTTGGTTTGACACTTAAAGAACTAGAGGCAGGTTTGCTTGGGGCAAGGAAGGACCGGCTAAAGGTAGATCTGCTAGTAGTTGCAGTTTTAGAGTTATCCCTAGGCTCAGTTCAGTGGAAGTAGGATCCTCTAGACTCTTCTAAATCGGTGTCTAGCTGATATGCCTGCTCTAGAGTCTTGATGTCTCGAGTGACGTACTCTCGGAGATAATCATCTCTAAGACCTGATCGTAATCTAGACAGTCTGTTCGGGGGATTTAAACTCGATTACACTGCACCGGTTCAAATATTCATCAAATTAGTGATGTAATCGGTGGTTGATTTGTTTCCTTGAGTCTATTTATTCCACTTGTCCAATAATTATTGACTGAAGAACGGTGTAACGTACTTCAACCTAAGTTTCTCTTTCATGCCCTTCCAAGTCTCTAGTGGATCATCTCTTCTATATCTTATTTTTTCAAGGTTTTCTCAATATTGTCCCGCTTGCCCCGTTAGTTTCATCATGACAAATCGAATTTTCCTAAACTCGGACATGTCATGCGAATGAAAGTAGCGGTCCGTAGCCAATTGCCAGTCTATATAAGCCTGAGGGTCTAAGCATCCGTCGAATGAAGGGGCATCGACTTTTACGCTTTTGATATATTGGGCATCTGTGTCAGCTGTATTGTAGGATTGAGCTCGCTCTCGCCTGGGTGACCTACTGTCATTAAAAGACTCATCCTCATCTGTGGGTCTCTTTCGATTGGCTTCTAGTCTTTCAAGTCGCGTGGCTAAATCTCTACAATAGGCATTAATCTGGTCTCTAAACTCTTGCAGACATCGGTATATCTGATCCATCTTAGCAATGAGTGTGTTAAGTGTAACTTTAAGGCTAGGGTCCATTTGATACTAAAGTTCTACCACTTCTAGTTGGCATGCATGATCCAAACTAATCCTAAATGCAAACTACCCTAGAGTAAAATGTATGCTATGCAGGAGGAATCAAATGTCAGATTAATGACAAATAATACCAATTTAAGCTTTGTTGATCAACACGTGATTAAATATAATGTTGGACACTGATTTAACTACATGTGCTAACACAGTGAATTTCAAATCAATCTAAGAGATCACTGATTCAAGTTAATTTAGTTGCACAATTAATATCAAGTTAGGTTGTCACTCAAAATCAGAATTACACAACTTACTATTTAGTGGGCATCAGTCAATAGATTCTACCTTGCGACAGATTGTAAGAGCTAACTATCTCAATTAAGCGACAGAAATAACTGAACTTCAACGATTATCTGGGAACCAACCGAAGCTCGAATCTGGAAGTGAAGGCTTGATACACGTAGTATTGGTTGTTATGAATCTGTTGTTTCGAAAATGGCTCGTTTCGAGCTTGAAACAACCTCGGAATGGCCTTCAGAAGTTTTGAACTGCAACTGAGCTGAACTGAGTCAGGCTAGTCAACTTGCTTAGTCAACTTGCTGAGTCAGGCCCTCACCAGCACCTAGCTTACGACAATAGACCATTCCTCTGCTCAGACGAGAAACAATTGCCCAGAAAATAAAGATAAAGAACAAAAAAAATTCTTTAACACTGAAGCCATTCTCACGAAGAGTAGGCTTCAGGTTTTTGAGAGGTAAAGAGGAAGAATGAATGTTGTGTACTTGAGAGCTGAGCTATGAGATTCTATTTATAGCCTTAGAGCCACTAGTTGTTATAACAACTTTTTTAGAAAATCCGATCAGTTGAGAAATCTGATCAATCGACTTGGATTGTGAGACTTGTTCTTTATTTGGCTTGGTTAAAAACAACTGAATTAAAAGCTTTTCCTTTGATTTTAATTCAAAATTCCAATAGTCCCCCCAAAAGCTTTAGTTTCAGGGAAGACAGAATAAAACAACACGATGTAAATAAATCAAAAAATATAAAATACGAATAAGGTTGGACAACCTCATGCTGTGGATTCGGGAGAGGTGGATTGTGCCTGGAACCTCTCTTAGTGAATTCATCGCCATCTGAGAGACAATGGACAATGGCTGAAACTAGCCTTTTTTATCAGATATTGATAGAAGACACACAATAAGTTCTCATCTATTGAGCGAGCGGGTTGAGCGTTAATGGTCATGCTCACAGTAACCGACTCATGAGAGTTTCTAAGGGTCAGCCCTGCCCTCTCAACCACGGCCATCACAGATAAATCCTCTAAAGGTAGTACAGCTGGATGTTATACCCTTCACATTAAATGCATTGACTTATTAAGAGTTTTTAACTCATCCTTACCTAGCTGTATCATAAGAGTATCACTACCATAGAGAAAGGGTAGTAGTTATAATGCTACATAGAGGATATAAATATATCAGGGTCGATGCTCCACACGAGTATCACCAGTAAAGCTTGTTTCTACCACATTGAACCTCTTTCATGGAACCAGTTCTCAATCAAGTAGGTTGGGTTTCCGCTGTAACTTTACTATGGGCTTAATCCCATTTCCCTCGATGAATGTAGGACCACACTCTTAGAAAGATCTTTAGTCAGAATGATTTTATGTTTTCAGGGTCAGAAAATGGATTAACAGCCTGCTCAAGTGAACCAGGCCGGTTCAAAGGGACTCTGGTCTGGCGGATCGGGTTTAGATCAGTTGGTTGAGTAAGACTCGACCCAAAACCCAATAACCTAATCCTTATTGGGTTAATGAAAATGGGTTTCAACCCGCATAACCCGACAATCCACTAATCCCTCTCCTCTTTGATCAAGAGCTGCTATGGTGGCTTGGCGGCAGCGGTTGTTGTCGAGGGCTGTTGTCGACGGGGATGTTGTCGAAGAATGCGATGACGACGAGGGTGACGCCGGCGAAGGGAATCGGCGGCGGGATCTACGATGAGGAAGGGCGAAGCCTAGATGTGCACTGCATGGCGACAGATGTCGTCGATCAGATCCAGTGGCGACGAGGTGAGGAGAGATCGATGAGGAGAGATTTGATCCAGCCAGCGTGAGTGGCTGTGGTGGCGGGCTGGCTGCGGAGGTTGTGGGCGGCGGCGGTGAGGCGACGAAGCGGTGATACAGTGGCGGCGGCGACAGAGGTGGTGAGGCGGCGATGACGGCGATGGAGTGGTTGGGTTTGGGTTTGATGCAGGCAAGGGAGAGAAGAGAACAGTAAGGATTTGGAATTAATTGAGATTTTCGAAGGGAATTGGAGAAAATTTTGCTACAGTTTTTTTTAGGAATAGATCTAGGGTTTGATCTAGAGCCTAGAGTTTTAGGAGAGGGAGAGGAAAATTTTGAATGGGATTGGGATCAAAGCTGTGATACTAAATTGATGTAACACAACCTGGATCGCAATCACCTTCATGGGGTTTAAAATTAGGGAACAAGATAGAGTTTTGGGTTTCACACCCCTTGTCCGTGCTTCACACCCAAAACTCAAAAACAAAGAAACTCAAGAATTTAACTGGAAATTTTATGAAAATTTTAATCATTCAATAATTCCTCAAATAGAAGTCTTGGGGCCTTTTATATGCTTTACAAAAAGGTACTTCTAAGAAATAACCGATGTTGGTACTAAATGCCTACATAAAGAGACACCTACTAAAGCAAGTAAACTAAAATAAAATAAAGAGCTAAAACTAAAGAACTGTGGCATGCCGTTTTCTAGATCTAGAATAGACTCGATTGAACTGTCCTCTTAGTGATGTGATGTCCTCATCACATCCCTTCTAATTTGATTATTTCTACATAATGTCACGGCTGGGTTCTGTTGTTAAATTAGATCCGAATAGTAAGCATGAATATTGCCTTTTAGATTCCTTGTTTCCAATAAATCCAGATAGACTAAGATAATTATCTCACTTAGTTAGATATTATTTTTGCAGTTTTATTGATAGCAAAGGTCGACCCTCGAGCAGGATTTCTTCCCGACTTAGTGAGTCACTCACTCACTGACGTCACTTAGTTCGCTCGACGCCTAGGAACTAACCCATCCTTTTGTGGGAGAGAGGTCTATACATAAAAACACAGCTTCTATGCACTCTGTCATCCATCTAAGGGGCTAGGGTAGTGCCGCCTTGGTTGAAGTTGGAAAATTTAGATATTTCACTTATGTTTGTTATGACCTTTTTGTTTTGACTAATTTTTTAGATCATCAACTTCCTCAATACTTGCTTTTGAATATTACAAATTCTTTTTTATGGAGCCATGAAAATCTATGCTTATCCATATGGATGAGTGTTTCTTGAAAATTCTTACTTCCATTTGGCTAAATTATATGGTTGTAATGATTGACATCATTGTGTATGAAATTTTTTTAGGAAGAAAATGTATTTGGATATTTAGTATATCATAAGGATTTCATTCTGATCTCTCTCTCTCTCTCTGTGTGTGTGTGTGTGTGTGTTGCAGGACCAAAATAGTTTAAGATGCATTTTAAGCATGCATAATTCCATTGTGTTACAATTGTTATCAAATGATTCTCTTATTAAATTATGAGTGAAACTTCTATGCTCAACTTCTATGTGGGTATATTAATGCCTTCTCTCTCTATTTGGCAATAGCAGATGATGCTGTGAAGGAGGGAGCAGTGAAGGCTGGTGCAACAGACGAGGTGGGTTCATAAACTTCCTTTGAGTAAAACTACGTTGCTTCCTTCAGTAATTTGCTTCCATATTTCCTCAACTTCCCTATTTTTGGCTCAACCTGCAGTGAAGCAGAAGAGTCAGGAGTCGTGTCAGACATGAAGCAGGAGGGGAATGAGGGTGCTGTTAACATCCTCTGGTCTCTCCCCTCGGTTCATATGTAATGTTTAGGAGTTCTATGATTTCTAGCCCTCGTTCTTGTCGTCGTTTCACTGGGGTTTAGTTTGACTGTCTGACATAAATCCATTGAGGGATTAGTTATTTGTTTATATACCAATTGCTGCTGCTTTCAAGTTTGAGATATCAGTGAAGCATTGTGGCTGTGATAGGAGAATCTCTATTGTGAATGTGATGAAAGCACGACAGTTTTTTTATGTTGCTTGTACGTGTTGAGATCATTTGTTTTCTTCAGAAACTGATATCCTGGTTTTCAAAGACTTGCAGAAGGATCAACACAGACTTAACCAATATTTTCAATGCAACCGAGAAATAGTAGCTTGCTGTGTTGCTGCAGTTACATGGGACTGAATCGATATGTTTTGTTTTAGGTCTGTTGTTTAATGTTGTTGCGGCACTCTCCTGGAGACATCTCAGGAGAGAAAAACTTAATACTTTTAATCTTGAATCGGAGCCGGGTGGATTTTGCTGCATTGGTATTTTGAAATGGCTACTCTGAGGGTTTGGTTTCTGGGGTTGGTTGGGGCTTTAGTGTTCAATATAGCTTCAGCTAGGGGTGTTAAATGGGCCGGACCGAGCCGGCAACCCGCATGGGCACAACCTAGCCCACGAAGGACAGCGGCCAGACCCGACTCGGGTCTAGGAATAGGGTGGGCCGGCCCAGCCTGTGTAACCCAACGACCATATTAGCCGTTGGGTGCCAGGCACGGCCAACCCAACCCAACTATTATAGTTGTTGCGTGTGGGGGTATGGTTTTTTGCAAATATCCCCCAATTCAATCCCAACGGCTATTAATGTTATAGCCGTTGTCAAGCTTTCAATTTGTCACTGGACGATACTTCACAAATTTTATTCACACAATCCAAAGAGTTTAATACTTCTTAGATATACCTAGCACTGTTCCTCATATACCTATTAGTTCCTCATATACCTATCAATTACCTCCACAAATCTTAAATCTAGAATTTGAAAATATTTTGATATACTAACTGTTGATGGAGTTAGGAGGGCTCAATGCAAGTTGTGTCCAGATGTTTCATATGCTTTTCCTAAAAATGCGAGAATTGACCCACTTGCCCGACATATTAAGAGTAAATACCCATAACACCAACCACGATAAACCCAAATTAGCACTTTTGATGGCATAATAGACACTTTTACTTGTTGGGCCTGTTTGGTTAAGGGTGAAAGTAAAGAAGTGAAGAAGTGGTAATAGTTCCCTTTGGAACATGAGAATTGATTAGTAAGTTCTCCGGTGTTTGGATGTTGTTGAGAAATGTAGTTTGAAAAATGTTATGTCTTTTCCGGTATTTGGATGGTAATGTGAAAGTGAAAGTAAAAAAGTTGACCACAAAGTTTACCGTAAAATAATATTAAAATAAAAAATAATTAAGAAAAATTAAAATTGAACTGTAATTAGAATGCAAGTGAGATTTACATGATAAAAAAAATTAACTGTTTTGTGCTGCAACTTATTACAAATGAGATTTACATGACCACAAAATTAACCGTAGCACTCTGGAAGTGAGAAAATGATTGTGTAAAAGCGAAAAGAGAAAAAGGGGTTTTCTTATTTTCTTTTTCCGGTGTTTGGATAGATAGGGAAGTGAGCAATTATACTTCCTCGTTTCCTTACTTCTGCCCACTTCCTTGCAACCAAACACGCCTTAATCGTGCAACAGGTAAAACTAATTTAGCTAAATAACTTATTCAATCTGAACAACCTTTTAGTATGGCTGAAGACGATGCACTTACAAATTATATTAGAACCACTCATAATTCTAATTATGAGCCAGTTAGTAGGAACATTATAAGATTAGAAATGTTTAGAATATTTGAAGAATAAAAACAAATGTCAGTTGCAGTTTTCATCTTTGCCCCATAAAATTGCTGTCACTTCTGACTATTGGGGAGCCCTTAACTGCTACCATTATATAGTTATTATTGCGCATTTTATTAATTTTGATTGAGTTTTAAATAAAAGAATTATCAGTTTTAAAAAGTTTCCTCATCCTCATAATGCTTTAAATCTTAGTAAGATTATAATGCGTGCTACTAATTATATAAAGTTGATTCTAAATTTTTTACTGTTTTATTTGATAATGCTAGCGAAAATACTGCAGCAATTGAAATTTTGAAAAATTATTTAAAACCCGTTTTGAATGAATTTTTTTCGTATTCGATGCTTTTGTCATATTATTAACTTATGTGTAAAAGATGGTTTGAAAAAGATTATATTATAAAATTAATATATACTATTATATTTACTAAAAATAGCGGCCCAAGAAGGCAAACCTTCAGACAAATTTGTTCGAGCTTAGGCTTACCTGGTAAAAAATTACCTCAAGATGTTAGAACTCGTTGGAAATTAATATATATAATATGTTGAGTAAAGTGATTCCTTACAAAGAGACAATAAATAAGTTTATTTTTGTAGAATTGCCTAACTGTTTTATTTCTGATGAAAAATGACATATTTGTAAATGGATTTGCGAATTTTTGAAAAGATTTAAAAGAATATCAAATTTATTTTCGGATATTTATTATCTAACGACAAGTTTAGTATTTTATGAGTTAATTGAAATAAGCAAAATATTTTCTCAATGTAGAAATAATGATTTTGTTCGAGATATTATTGCTCCATGGAGAAAAAAGTTAATAAATATTTTAAGATTTTTTAATTTTTTATTTGCTTCTATTATGGATCCTAAGATTAAATTTAATGGACGTAAATTTTTACAAGAAAATTTTTATGAAAGAATGGACTATGAGGATAGTCCTGCCCTAATGTGGGCAAATATTGATTCTTTTATAAATAAATTGTATGATTTTTATGAACCTACTTATGAAAATAAACAATTTTCTTTTTCATCTCAAATTTCTTTAGCCACTAATAGTAAAAGTTCATTATTTTTAAGCCTTTTATCAGTTTTCAAAAACTCTAGAACTTATGACTCTTTAAATGAACTTCATTATTATATCCAACGTGTTGTAACTTCTGAGATCGATTCAGACTCAGGACTTAAAAATTTTGATATTTTGGCATAGTGAAAATCAGAGGTATCAACTTATCTTATGCTTTCCATCATGATATGTGATTTACTGACTCCTCCGGCATCTACAGTAACTTTCGAGTCAGTTTTTAGTACCGGTAGTCGAGTGCTGACTGATAAGAGGAAGCATCTGGCGTCGGATGCGATCGAGATGACCAAATGCGAAAAGGATTGGCTGGGTGCGAAAAAGAGAAGTCAAAATAAAACAATTGACGATCTCGTCGAAGATTCTATAGAAGACTCTAGAAGATGAATGAAAACTTGTATTTATTATTTATGATTGATAAATTGTATGAAGATTGAAGACTTGTACTTTTTTATTTATTAATGATAAATTTAAAAAAAATTAATTTATACTTCAATTGTATCGATTATCCATTTTATAGGATCATTAATAAAAAAATTATATTTTTATTTCACAGCTTATAATTTCCTTTGGCAATTTTTTCACAACTTGAATAAATAATTTTTTAAATTTTTAAAGATTTTTTAGATTTTTTAACAGTTTTTTGTTTGTTTTTAAAAAGGGCCGGCCGGTCCGGGTCACCCGGGTCATAGGCCGGACCAAGGATCCATCACCAGGGCCCGGCTCGGCCCACTTGACATCCCTAGCTCCAGCTGCATGTAGTTCACATCAATTTTTATTTTTATTTTTTGAGCTTGCCACCGGCCCTCATCCCTATTAAAATACTAGTCCAATCGGCCCTCATCCCTCATCCTTATTAAAATACTAGTTCAATCGGCCCTCCTCCGCCTTGCTCGACTACGGGGGCGTCATACCCTGTTGGTGGAAACACGGAACACATTACTATGGTTCGAGTAACGCAACATTCTGTCCCAAGCGGTTGGTTCAACCGGCTCGCCTGGATTCGTTAGAGCACAAGCTTTCCACGAGTCATCGTTTCAAATTTTACAATACGGACATTTATTCTCTTCCTGACATGGTCATGAGCAGGCCCTTAGTTTGCTTCTCAGAGATCGCCGGTCACTTCTGCGGTTGAGTTAATTTGTTAAAAAAAAAAAAAAAAAAAGCACTGCATTCCATTGTTAAAGGCGCAATGACTTGAGTTCATGACCCATGGAGGCTAACTGTAACATGTATCAGCTAGAAAAACGTTTCAACTTATAGCATACATGGAGACTACCATCTCCTAGAATGATCTTTTGTTCAATGTTCCCTTCTTTTCCTCTGAAGAAGCTCAATTTATTCTGTAAGCAGATCCGGGTGCTATTTAATTGATATGCTTCCAACCACAAACTTCTCCAGCCTTCTGTCTTTGACAAAACTGAATCTTCTTCCCCATCCAGTGACTACGAAGGGAGCACGGCTGGCGAAGGAGTTTGGTGCTGATTCAAGCTCCACCAAAATCTTGGTCTTTGTTCAGTTGAGAATCAGATCTTGATCTTTGTTCAGTGATAATCAGATCTAAGCGATGGTTCCCCTGCACTGACAATTTTTCTGGATAGGTCAAACAATTCGAAGCAAGTGCAATGGTACACCACAACAGTCTCTTTCTCGGATTCAGTTCATGTGTATGAGCCACACACACATACAATAAGATGATCAATCTTGTATTGACATGTGAATTTCACCTCTTATAATCTCTTATACTACGTGTGTGAGGTCCGCACACATAACATGTTATAAGAAGATCAATTCAAGAATAGCGGTGATTAAATTGATACTGCTCAAAACAAAACAAAACAAAAAAAGATTGAAGGGCCATGTCTTCATGTGTACACTTAGGTCAGCGCCTGGGGCAAAATTGGTGTCTGCATTTTTATCTGTGAAGGGTTTCTCTCTATAGCCTATGCATATTGAGAAAGGGTTCGGTTCATGTGTGTGAGCCACACATACATACAATAAGAGAACATTGATACGTATATTGATCTTCTTATAATATATTATGTGTATGGACCCTACACACATGAACCGAATCCTACTGAGAAATGGTCATTTCCTTGTTCTGTATGGAATCAACCTCTCTTTTGATGTCAGCACCTAATGACCTGAGCTTTGCCTCGAATCCTTCATAACCTCGATCGATATGCGAGACACCCGCGACCTCAGTGATGCCGTCTGCTGCTAGCCCTGCCAAAACGAGTGCAGCTCCACCTCTCAGATCAGCTGCTGCGACACGACCACCAGAAAGTGCGACGCTGCGACAAAACATAAGGTATCAGTGAAATTTAGGCATTTTCAGACAGAAATTCCAATAACTATAGGAACCATCTTTTCATTCCATTACCGTCCTGGCTTCTTCCCTTCGATGAATGCTGAGTTCCCGCTAACCTTTATTCTGGCACCAAGCTTCTGCAGTTCTTTCACTGTAAAGAGAAGAAGAGTAACATAGAGACTGGTCAACTAATCTGAAGATACCCCAAAGCCTTTTAGTTTGCTAGCACCATCCCAAAAGATTGACTCTGATACCACTTGAAGGACTTGGGGCACCATCCTAAAAGACTAGCATTTTAAGTGAAGTTGCTCGAATTCTTATATTCCCAAGACCATCCCCACGTCTAACCGATGTGGGACTATTTGTTCCACCCAAATCGCAACATTTTGTTCCACTAACTTCAGGTCAGTGATCTGGAGCTAAAATAGAGCAAACTATACTATTTGGAATTTCTCTCTTTCTTTCATTCGTTTTCCCCACTGTTGGAACATAGGAAAAGCAATTTCTTGACTCATGGTCCTTTTCCTCATTGACTAGTTTGAAACATAGGCTATGGAAAAGTTTTGAGCATTCAAGCTATCTAGAATTCACAAGTCCCATTAGTACGTACCATGATGCATGCGGTTCTCAAAGACAGATTCCTCAACAATGCTCGACCCAGTACAAGTCGTAAGCAGGGCCATGAACTGAGCTTGATCATCTGTAGGGAACCCAGGATATGGCAATGTCTTCACATTGAAACTCCGGAGATCTCTTCCAGTCGCGGAGACCTGCAAATACAAGTAGAGTTTTCTTAGATCTTATTTGATCATTTAGTTCTAAAAGAAATAGATCAAAATCTGCACCTACTTCAAGAGTTTGAGGTCCTGTCTGTGTGATCTTGCATCCTGATTCTGTAAGCTTTTCAATCATGCTGGTCAAGTGAGACGGGACGACAGGTGACAATGAAACACAGGATCGCGTAATGGCTGCAGCAGCCATAAATGTACCCGCTTCAATGCGATCAGGTATGATGGTGAACTCAGCGCCGCGCAGCTCTTTCCTACCACTGATGACAAGCGTGCCTGTACCGGCCCCTTTGATGCAAGCTCCACTAGAATTCAGAAACTGTGCGAGGTCGACCACTTCTGGCTCCTGTGGAGCAAATTCAGCAATGAAATTTTGAAATGAAGGAACAGGAAATGGTTAAGCTCTCACCCAAGCTACATTTGTAAGTACAGTTACGCCTTCCGCCATTGATGCTGCCATCATTAAGGTTTCTGTTGCGCCAACACTTGGACAATCAAGATGGAATCTATCTCCAACAAGTCCTTTACCATTTGTAGCACGCACATGAACTTTCCCATCGCTGTGGTATATGTCAATTACTCCATGTCAAGTTTGAATTGTAGTAAAAAAAAATTACATAAGCAGAGATATTAGCCCTTGTTTCCTAAAACCTTTATGACATTGGGATTCTTTCTTTGATGCTGAACGAGCTCTGAATCTATATTGATGATTTGTCTGATAGATTCAACGAAATTTCATGAATAAATTAGATTCGAGTTCTAAATATTAGTACTTTAAATTACTCATATTTCAATATTAGTCCCTCAAATTTTCTTATTTTTTTATTAGGTCTCTCAAATCTTTTAAATTACGCAAAAGTGTCTTTTGGAAATACCCCGTCAAATCATTGATATTTAGAGATACTCCCCTCAAATCTTTATATTAGTACTTTATATTTGAAATAAGTCTTTTAGTTAACTTTAATGATTTGAATTATTAATTTTAACATAAGTCTTCTTGAATTACCTATATTACCCTTTTTAAAGACACCTGAATTCCTCAACAAAAAACTAATCATATCTCTTAGAGCATATAACTATATATGTATATATATATATATTTTAAATTAAAGATGTTATAACACCGGAGTTCTAAATGATTTTGGATGTCAAATCTTTTATTTGAGTCAAATTATCTCTTAATGTGCATGCTTCTAAGCAAAGAGAAATATAAAAAATAAAGAGAACAGAAAAGTGAGGGAAAAAAACCAAGGTTTGCTAATATATCACTGGCAATTTCTTGTTACTAACTAGCTAGCATAAACTATGTAAGTACTTTTAAAAAACTTTTAAGAAAGATTAAAGGGGTTAGATATGTTAGGATTTAGAAACTAAAGTCTAAAAAGGCAATATGGATATTTTTGAAAATTAAACTCTTGTCAAACTTAACATCCTGAATCATTTGAGACAATGGATAGGGTTAAATTTAAATAACTTGAGGCTTTTGTGGGGGAAGTTTCTAAATAGAAAGATTTGAGGTGGGTATTTCTAAATATGAATGATTTGAGCGGTTGTTATCCAAAAAAAATTAGGACATTGGTTAACTTTACTCATAAATTTGTGGAATATTCTGTTGATTCTTAACAGAGCTAATCAGCTACGACTATTATACCCCTCCATTATCTCAATCATTTTCCAACACTAACTCCGTTTATATTTCCCATCAAATCCTTGACTCCATTACCCCTCTCATTAACCCTATTCCCAAGACCCCTCCCAAATCTTTAAGCTTAGGGATGGTTAGGCCATTTAACTATCTTTAAAAGATTTGGAGTACTTGATCGGAAATGCGAAGATTTGGAAGACTAATATTGAAATATGAGTAATTTACAGGACTGTGATATTGAAAAAACCCTTGAAAAGGTCATTAAAACTTTTTAGTTGGTTGATTCTAAAATGTCATTTTTTATATGACTAGTTGCTATACTTTGTTTTATTTTTTGAGTAAAGTTTCAAAAAAGAGAGCTCAAGCTCGTAGTTTGATGGATAAGATTTGTGATCAAACTTCAGATCAGTTCAAGCCAGAAAGAATTAGTTCTCAAAATGTACAAATTACCATCAAATTTACAAAATTCAGCTAGTAGCTAGAAAGTAAACATGCTTTTACCTCATCTCGACGACAGCACCAAGCGCGGTGAACCCACGGATATAAAGATCAACAGGCCTCGCCCCAATCTTGCACCCACCGGGGAGCGCCACGTCAGCCTCCCCGAACCTCGCCACCAGCGGGCCCACCACGAAGAACCCGGCCCGGATCCGGCCCACCCGGTCGGGACACGGCTTGACGGAGTGGACCCCGCTGGCGTCCACAAGAAGCTCTTCGCCGCCGACTTCCTCGACGGTGGCCCCCACCGACCGCAGGATGGATATCATGGCCTCGATGTCGGAGAGGTCCGGTACCCCGCGGAGCACCGAAAGGCCGCCGGAGCAGCACAAGGTGGCGGCGAGGATGGCGAGGGCGGAGTTCTTGGATCCGCTGATGCTGACGTGGCCGGAGAGCTGGCGGCCGCCGGCGATGATGAACTTCTGGGGTCGGTTTGGGCGGAGGCGAGGATCCGATAAGGGGTTCTGTTTGGGCGGGAGATGGGGAGGGGGAGGGATGTGAGGGAGAGAGTGGCGGAGGCGGAGGCGGACATTTTGGGTTTAGGGCTTTTTGGGGTTGGGATGTCGAATGAAGAGAATTGCAGGCAGTGAATGATGATGATGATGATGAAATAGGATTAGGGTTAGGTTTTGGGAGCGGTGAGTTTAACGTGTTTCGCTTCTTCCTCATTATAGCGTCTTCGGATTCCTCTGTCTCAAGCTCTCTGAGTTTTTGTGCCGAACTGCAGAGAGTATCAATGGAGTGCTAATTTTTAACGAGAATTTGAGCGCGGAATTTGAATTTAAAATAAAAATGAAGGTTTCTTTTTGCATTTAGCTCCCTTTTACTCTCTTTTTCGCATTTGGATCCCGTTGGAGATACTTCAGCCATGGACAAGTGTTGACAAAATCAACTTTTTAAATTTAGTGTAAAATTGATTAATTTTTCTCTACTAAATACATGAGCACAGGTAGTTAATGAATATCGGATCACATAGAGTAGGGTGAATTTTCAGTAGAATTACCAACTTTAAATTTAATGCTACAAAATTTACTTCTCAAATACTATCGACATCGATTGAAGCTTAGCTCAATTCATGAAATTAATACATTTTCGTTTTTCTTCCCTGTTCTTTTCTTTTAACAACTTTAACAATAATTTACTGACAGGTATCAGATTTATTACACAAAAGTCTTTCAAAAAAATCAAGGGGCAGATGATAATTGTCTGCTAATTATTTAGTACTTAGTTACCCCTACGAAGGTGTAAGATGAAATTTTTTTTTTCTTTAGAAAAGATGAAACAAAATTGATTGAAGGAAATGGTTGGTCATGAAAAAAAAAGAGTTGATTAGTAAGCAGAAGTTGACAAGAAGAAAATTATTGAGATTCTTTTTTTAAATTTTGAGGACTTATTTAAGTTGCTGAAGGACTGCATGATGAGCTGACACACATCTCTAAGCATCAAGATTATCGAGGAGGAAAAACGTGCTTAATTTGATATTATTAATTGTAATCTTCTGACCTTCTACCGACCAAACCATTTTGGAGCGCTTGATGCATCCTTTAGGCATTTATTATTAGCAACAAGAGAAGAGAGTGAGATTTAAACTGATGCTATAATTGGATGATAATTAAATACAGAAAATTCGTCGTGGACTCCGCTTGTTTCGTGTAATTTAAAGAAAATCTCAATTACAAATTTATTTCTATCTCAATCTCAATCCACGTCAGTCACATGATTTATTTCAAATTGGACCCTATTGTATAATTAATTCATATTTTTCTTTCCAATCTTACTCTTTTTTCAGATCTCACCAATTAAATTCTCTTTTCGGCTATTTTTCATCAATTCTCTTTGTCATCTCCATAGATCTCACCGATCTTCTTCATCAATCATCTCGTGATGGATTTGATTATTTTCTTTTTCGTTTTCATGATGATTTCGAGATCTAGAGTTTGAGTTTTTGATTTGGTTTATGCCGGATCATGACGATGCTGAAATGATCGCAATCCTTTTATGTGAGGATTGTGCGACTCAAGAACTGTGACTTATAACCCGATTTCGATTTTAGGGGAGTTAGGGTTTTAGATGAGAGTTACACAGTGAGAGAAGGGATGATCGCAATCCTATAAATAAGGACTGCGACCACGAGGACTGCAACCATGGTTATAAACAGTGCAACCATGAATGCAATCCTTATAAGTGCTCTAAAAAACTAAGGTGAACATGAAAATGAGGTCTTTTATGTAAGGTATGCGACTAATGGTTGCAGTCCTTTATAAGAACACTGCGACTCGCAGTCCTGAAGTTGCAGTAGCAGTCACAGTTCTCACAAAGTCCCAGTTCTCACAAAGTTTATGTTACAGTTCTCACAAAATTCTTACAAAGTCGCAATTTCAAAGTCGCAGTCACAGTTGAGGAGCGTTTTCAGTTGCGATCATGATCGCGGTTAAAAGTTAAAGTGAGAGTATTTTAATCTTTTACATTTTTTTAATTAAACCCTCATCTAAATACGTGTTTGCAATCTAGCGCACAAAAAAAAAAATGGCACCCAGACAAAGAAAAAAAATTATAATTAAAATTTTCTCTAATCAAGTCTTACTATAAATTTATCCGCCCAAATTCCCCAATCAAATATTAGAAGAAAATCATGTGTCTTGTGTTATCATCTGCTTATTTGCGTTCCATATATCAGAGATGGACAAAAGGTAGTAAATTTAGTTAGTGGTAAAGAAATTGGATTATTTGCATTCGATGGATCAAAGCTCCCCTTTTATCTTTGGACGTGAGGAAGGAGACGATGAACTTTTAGATCTCGTCAAGTGGTGTCGAAGGCGATGGCAGAGTTCAAACGCGGACACGAGAGAGCAGATTTGGTGGGGATTGAATCCTAAATGTTTCCATTTGGATCCAAAGGAGTCGGGTCCTTGTCCGATCACGAGGCTAGGGATTGGATTTAACGAGCAATTGTTTCAACCTCACGATATTCTCTCTCCCCCAATTTGTACTTTGTTACTTTTATGTATTTAATGTTCGGACTTGAGGTACGATTAGGGATGGCTAACGGGACGAATCGGGTTGATTCGTCCCGTTAGCTAACGAATCCGTCTCGTAACGAATCCAAACGAGATGAATCAAGAAATCGGGCCCGATTCGTTATCCGGATTCGCCGGGACGGGTCCAATACGTCTCGAATTTTAATATTATTTTATTTTTGAAAATTTTAAATTTACCCCGATAGTAGTTTTTGGAGTTGTTGAGGGTTAAATAAAATAAAATAAATAAAATAGGAGTCTTAAACTAATTTTCCCTACACACATATAATAACATAGGACTTTTTGAAAAATAAAAAGAAAGAGGAGGGGTTGGGGAAAATTTTCCTGACCCGATTCGTCCCGTGATTCATCACAAGATGAATCTGACCCGTCCCGTTTCAATTCGGCTTGACCCGCCCCTTAACGGGGCGGGTCCGGGTTGACCCGCAACCCGTCCTGTGCGACCCAAACGGGTTGCACAGGGCGGGACGGGGTGGGTCGAAGCGGGTCGACCCGCCCCATTAGCCATCCCTAGGTTCGATGTTGTGTTGTTCAGCCCGTTCTATGGACATGTCATGATATGCTTATTAATTTCTCAACTTTTGATTCAAAAAAAGGATACTCTTTTATATTTTATTTTCAGATGAACCTTGCAATGGGAATGATCCTTGAACCTATATTTGCACAAGGATATATCTGTTCCTTCAAGATTAGCAACTAGAGAAATCCTTTTTGTTTCACAGGGTAGAATAGAATTGAAATATACCAACAAATTGCTCTTATTCAAAGTGAAGGACAAGCATCAACATGCAAACGGGGAACAAAGCATAGAACATTGCCACACAATTTACAAAGCTTCTCATGGTCCATATTTCTTCCCTTTTTTTCTGTGCCAAAAAATGGTGGGGTGCATGTCCTCAAATTGCTTTTATTTATTTATTTACTTTCCATGTTTCGGTTTAGGTCGAGTTGTGGGTCGCGGAGTCAGGTTCAAGTTGTGTCAGCTCAATTTGGGTTAGGTTTGCTGCCTCTTAAAGATCTTTTAAAAAAAAAAAAAAAATTCAAATACTCGTGTGGTATCGTAAAAGTGTTGAATAATTTCAAACAAAAGTAACATTTATATAAAATACAGGTTGCACCTGTAATAAAAGTCCAAAAGAATTCAGAGAAGCCAAAAGTCAGGAATCCGAGAGGTTAACAATCACCGACGACATGACGTCGGAGTTGTCACCGTTTCTCTCCCCCCTGCCTCCTCGAAAGGCTAGTGAAGATCTCTGCCAACTGTTTCTGTTCCAGAGCTCGCCTCGCCATCTCCCTAGAAGAACTTGCATGGAGAAGTCTCATTGGATTGAAAATTTTGAGTGGGTCTGGTTGAGTTCAGGTTAACCTGACCCATTTGCACCCCTAACCTGACCCATGGAACTGAGCCAGTGCTTGGTTTGCCGTTGGGGTTCGACGCAAACTCCGCTTCAAAAGAAGAAGAAATCAACCCATAATAACTACGAGACATGCATCCATTTCATCTTCTCTCATGATGATGGCCGCCAATTTTAATTCCCATCATCAACATCAACAACAACAACTAACTCGAATCCGTTCCCAAATATCCCAGTTCTTTGATCCCCTGTCTCCTCTCTCTTTGTAATAACATCCTTTTATAAATACACCAGCAATCCTCTTCTCTTCTCTCGTCCTTAATGGCTGGAGCTAAGATTTCTGCCGTTATTTTCGATCTTGATGGCACCCTTTTAGACACTGGTATTAAATTTAAAATTTTTTTTTTGTTATCTCTTCATTTTACAATTTTGTTTTTGATGGGACGTACGTGATTGTTGTTTTTTTTAATTTTTTTAAAAGACAAAACGGTGAATCCCACGCGTTTCATTAATAAGTTTTTAATGAAAACAATTGTTGTTGTGAATTTGTTTTGTTTTGGTTGAAGAGAGGCCGACGAAGAACGTGTTACATGACTTCTTGGCGCAGTACGGAATTGAAACAGATCCAGAGAAGGAGGAGAAGAGGTTGGGGAAGATGTTCAAGGAGTCTGCGGCCGCCATTGTTGACGATTACGGGCTGACGATGGACGCAGATGAGTTTGGTGAGGCCATCATGCCTTTGTATCAAGAAAGGTAAAAGAAATTTCCATTTTCCCCTCCTAATATTGAAATTTTCCTTTCCACATTTCAGAGATATATAAAAGTTTTGTGTTGCATAGCCAATATTGCCTCTAAGATGAACAAAGATGAATGTAATTTCCCATAGTTATGTCCCGAGACGCTTGAGAACTTATAGAGTCGAGGTGAAAAATGCATTGGTTTAATAAATTTTATATTTTGTGCGCGCTATTGTAGTCTATGATAAAGCCTCTTGCTATGTGTGAGGTATGAGGATTGAAACTTGTTGGTGTCTAATAAAAGATAGAATGTCAGTGTTGGGATGCTTTCCGATGATCTATATCAAAGTAAGATTGCAAACTACACGTTTATTATAGCATTTATAAATCTTTATTAAGAGTTTTCTCCACTGATAAATTATATGCACATTGGTGGCCTATAATCCTCAAGCTAGTTAGTAAAGACAATATGATTGTGACAAGAAATCGCCATAAAGTTTAATGGCTGCTGATCCGTATTCTTCATTTCTTTAGGTGGCATCAAGCTAAAGCTCTTCCAGGTGTTAATCGTCTGATGAGGCATCTTCATGAGCATGGAGTTCCTCTGGCACTTGCTTCAAACTCCATAAAGAAGCATATTGAGATGAAAATCTCACACCAAGAAGGTTGTCATTCTGTCTAGGTTACATAAATTCTGGGATGTCCCTTCTCTATGCTGCAGTTTTGTCTTATCTTTTTCTATATGAGATTTTACTAAGGTTCCTCCACGGCTTAAACGTTAAACATTCTTTTATTTTTACTTTTAATTTATAGCAAGTGATAACTACAATAGGTGCAGATAACATTATTTCTCTCATTTCAAAAATATAAGGAATTTGTATGTTAAGTATATATGCGCATGTCTGCGATAAACTATTTCATGTTTCCGAGCATACGTGCAGCTAATGGGATGATGTCTTAATAAAATTGATGACTAAGCTCTCCCCTTCATGTTGTTTAGTTGAATGGGATAATTTATTTATTTCTTAAAATTTTTCGAATTGTATAATCTGAAGAACAACATCACCTTTAGTTGTCAGAAATTCTTTCAAGCACATTTTTTTGAGGGGGTATTCTTTTCAAGTACATATATAGAATCATTGCTTTTTGTTGTTGTGTGAAACACCAATGCTGCAAACTCTCAACCTATTCTCTTTCAGGCATTAGTACTCCTAGATACTTCCATAATGAATCTTGATATTTATTTCAAAATTTAAGTTCAGGACATGGTCCGACTTTATTTGACAATGTTTGCCATCTGACTCACTTTGTTGCTGGCCTACATTTGCTTGGCTGCTCCCCCTCTCCGCGTTTTTGGTGGCTCTCTCCTGCACCTTACCTATTTTGCTTGTTGGCTTATGTTTTGCATCTGAAATTTGAATACAGTTCCCTGTCACAAGTCATATCAGTTCACCTCTTCCTCTCGGATCTCTCCATGTCCAGCAGAATTTGATGAGGTGCTTCTTGACTGTATAGTGTAAGCTTACAATGCATGACCAGAAAAGTTACTTGAACCCAATAAGAGTTTAATGAAAACAACCCCCGAAATACAAATGAAAGCACTAATAATTGTCTCCACCTTTGGTTTTATCGCCTATAGATGCCTTAGCTAGTTACCTTCAAGGTTTTATTGCCTGACTTCTGTTTTTCGTGGACTCCATCAGCCAAGAGTCAGGCACCAACTCATAAGAGGATGGTTGTGAAATTGACACTAATAGTTGGTTTTCTACTCATATGTGAAACAACACCTATTTTCGATTTCAGCTTAAACAGACGAGCAGGTAGTTTCTTTTCGAAGAGGTTTCAACTGTAACATGAGAGGGATTCCAAGTGCAACCCTCGATCTCTTGTGCGAGAGGCTTTTTACATGGCAGTCAGAAAGAGATGCATTCTTACTAATTTCCTCTCATGTGAATTCTTTCTCCCTTTTTTTGCATATCTTGTTGTTTTATATTAATCCGAACCTTCTCAAATTGTTACATAGGTTGGAAGGAAAAGTTTTCTGTCATTCTAGGTGGAGATGAAGTTACTAATGGAAAACCTTCTCCTGACATGTGAGTTTTCTATTAAATGGGAAGAAAAATTGGATATTGTGCGACTTACTTACTTCTTGCTATGTTTACTATTCATGCTTTTAAAATGTTATTCAGATTCCTAGAAGCAGCGAAGGGGTTGGGGGTAGAAACATCAGAATGTCTGGTGATTGAGGATTCTCCGTAAGTAGAGCCGCACCATCCTTGAGTTTATTGGAGTTTTAAGGATCTCTTGCATTTTTGTCCTTCTACTGATATATCAGTACTGTAGGTTTGTGTCTATAAATGTTTAACGGTTATTTTTTTTAATTTAATGCAAAAACTTTGAACCTTATGAACAGTTGGAGCACCTCATAAATATTTCAGGCCTAATCAACCCTCAGGATGGAGAGTTTTTTTTTTTCTGTCACGGAGACAGTAATTATCTCCTATACTTATCTGAGAAAACGACCCAGCATGTTTTGGTTCTTGGTCTTTACATAGCAGCCCAGGCTGTAGTATTTTGTTCCAAACTTCACAGCAATTGGCTTTGAGTTGCTCATTCTTATTAACTTCTGAATGCAAGGATCAATTGGTACAGGAGAAACTAATAAACTTTCCCTGCTTTAATCTAACAAATAGTTTTATACAGATTGGACCCAGCTTTGAACATATTATAAACTTTCACATTTCAGACTGTTGACAGTTTCTATAATGAAGTGTAATGCTTGGTGTATCAGAAACCATGAATCATTGATATACTTTTCATAATTGTCAACAATTGCAGATCACTTTTTCCTAATGTGAGTATTAGAAAGTTATAATTGAAAACATAATTATATAATTTATATTCAGTCTATTGAAAATGCAATCTAATAATATTTGTTCTCAGATGCATGATATTGGTGATTATGTTTGTGTGTATCCTGTAGTTCACTAGAGAATGTGGATGAACAATAATTTTAATTTGCATGCATATCTATATTGTATATGGATGATCGGCTCTTAAACTAATACAAAAAAGTAAGTCTAGTTCTTTAGTATATCACGAGAAAAGAGTATTCATTTGAAGATTTTGTGCTCCAATACGGTTGAACTTTTGGGATTTCTTTGGCAAGGAGGAAACAATTGTTCTTTGAGAGGAGATTTGTTCTTTAGTTCTGAAGAAATTGTTCTAGTTGTAGGTGGATAACTTTCCTTTTTTCTAAAGGGAACTTAACTGGGGATTTTGAACTGAGCTTGGAGTGATAATGAACCCACAATTTAATTGATTATCTCAACTGGACTCATACTTCTGAAATTTTAAGTGAAATTTTAATTCCACTTAAATTAATCTCATGGACAAAATTTGTTACTGACGGTGTCAATAACCATTCTCCATATCCAACCAAGTTTTGTAATTTTTTTTTTTTTTTTTGAGAAGAAGCTTATGTGGCACCCAATGGGATTCGAACCGGTGCCCACTGGGGAGCAAACCCAACGGTTTATCGTGTGGCCACATTGGGGGACAAGTTTTGCAATAATTTATAATGTTCTTTCTTTCGATATTATCCATGTTCACACACATAATATTTCACACCATGAGTCTTTCTGAAGACATGACATTGTCTTCAACTAGAGTTGGTGTTAGAGCTGCAAAGGCTTCTGGAGCACATGTTGTAGCTGTCCCATCTCTTCAAAATCAAGACGATCATTACCTAATAGCCGATTGTGTACTTCATTCGCTTCTAGAGTTTCAGCCCAATTTATGGGGTCTTCCAGCATTTGAAGATTGTGAGTTTCCACCATAAACTCTTTTTGATATTTTCTGCAGATAATACTTCTTGTCTAAGGCATGGTGCTCATTAATTTAATGGTGCAGGGATTCAAAATGCTTTGCCAATTGAACCATTGTGTATTAGAGGCTTGATAGGTGAACGAATTGCTCATAATGAGTGTACATTACTTAGTATAATTACAGGCAAGTAATATCTTTGTTGAACTTTTCCTATGAAATCTGAGAATCGCCATTTTTGGTACATCTATGCTGCTAAATTTCTAAAATTGATGCATTTTAAAAGAACAATTTCCAAGTGCTTTCATCTGATTTTTAGTTTGTAATTCTCATTTATCCCATAAACCAGCAGAAAACAGTTCCTTTGCTTCTCTTCCGGATCAAGTTTCGGGGTCTTCTTCGGCTGGGCCAGACTTCAGATGCAAGGTATATTTAAAGTGGTGACAGCCATTGGATGGGATATTTCTTCAGGAATCAGTAAGAGAGAGATTGTAAGTACTCTGGAAAAACATCTGCCTTCTGAAACCAATTTATGAGTTCCAGTACTAGGAATATTCATATTGACTACTTAAAGATTACATTGATACTGCAAAGAGGAGCTTGTTGAAGAGAACTGGAGGAAGTAAGAGAGATCCTGGGTTCAAACTATTGGGAGGGCACTCGAGGATATAGCACACACTTTCCACAAACGAGAAAATTGAGAAAAGAAGTTCTTTATTTTTATGTGCAAAAAATTATCAAAATATACTCATAAAAGACTGTATGTTCCATGCTAATACCGGTGAGGCAGACTCGTCTCTTTTTTCTAGTTTGCCTGTATGGGTATTGACTTGGCCAAACCCTTTTTTGGCAAAGATTTTTCGTTTCCTTTGTTACATTACTATAACTAATTGAAGACTGTATTTCCAATAAACCATTAGTCCATCATGTGTGCAAATTTTATGGCTTATACGAATTATCTCTCTTTTGTAGCAACCACGTTTATTTGGCCACATCAACAATTACCAATCTACGGAGAAATTTCAAATGTTGTTTGTTGGATACATACGGAAGCTATCTACTACCGAGGTATTAAGAATATCTGTTGCATGACTCTTTTAAAATAAACTAAAGTTTTTGTTGCTGCTAATACTAATCACTGAAACCAAATTTGGGGACAATGAGGACGTATTTTGGGCAAATTACATTTTAAAATGCTTTTTCACCCATGTGAGGAACAAAAAGAACAAGGTTAATGCATCGTAAATATTCTGTCTAAAATAGACGTGCTTTTGTATTCATGGTAGTTTTTCATTTCAGGTTGTGATCTTGCCTTCGCTTTCCCTAAAAATAATAAATAATAATAATAAATAACAAGAAAAACATCTCACCCTTCTCTTTTTTCCGTTTTTCATGAGATTTCTCAAAATATTTCTTATTAAGTTCACCTGTTAGTTTTCTCTCCATGTTGGTTTAAAACTTTTAAATACTTCCATATTCAATATGTTCTTCTTACTAGTCATATTTTTTGGAAACGGTCATGCATATTAACCATCAATACTGGAACGCCTTCGACAAAATTGTATGTATTCCAACCATCTTAAGCTTTTTATAGATCATAAATTCATTCAGTGTATCCATATCATATTAAACCATTTTAAATCACTCCTAGTTTTAGCACATGTTCTACTTAGCATAACATGCACATATAACATGATTCAATCGAATCAAGTATTTGCATGCTTCTTCCCACCAAAAAGTGAAAACGATAATTGAAATTAAACTTCTGCAAGTCCTATAACAATACTACTTAGCTTGTATCAACAATTCGTAAGCACTTTACCTTCTGAAGGAAAAAAAAAAAAAAATTCATATGCATTTCCATCCAACTTCTTACTTGAACTATCGTCAGGTATTATCGTATCTTTTTGCTACAATAGTTCATTTTGTGAGCTCAATTTGCTGTAACAGAAAGAGTATAGCCATCTAAATTCTTTCATGGCATCTGATTTTTCAGGACATCCAGGCGGCATTAAAATTAACCGAACACGATGAAAATGTTGCAGAAGCTGCATTGGATCTCCCCTTGTTCTCCCACCACAAAAATAGTCCTCTCCTAGAGGAAGGAGTCTTCAATGACCACGCTTGTTGTAATTGACTAAGCTTGGCTGTTTAGATTCTCCCTTATGTATACCTGCAAGATGAACAAATGCTCTGCCACCAAAGCAATTGTGTCTTCACAGTACAGCTCACTTTCTTGTGTTTCTTGTGGTGTTATTTCCAAACTGCAGGACACACTGTTAATATATGATATGAGTGTAAAATTATGTTCACAGTCCTTTCCTCTCTCCCTTTTTTCTTTTAAAATCTTATTTTAAGATTTCGAAGTCTCAAGAAACTGAGGCTTATTGAGTTTATGGGTTACTCAAAATGATATAAATATGTTTAAATTGTCAGTGATGAACTTGAAATTTAGAAGCTCAAGTTATGAAGTCCGAACCAACAAGCAACAACGTATAATGTAAATCAAGCAATCTATCGAAACAACAAGATAAAAAATGCTCGTGTTCCTCCTCGCAAGTAACTTGATTTTCTTAGTGCTGAAAGCTCAATTTCTGTGTAGAGGTTGGAATCAAGCGTTCAATATTTTCATAATTTTACATATAGATTTGAGAGGAGTTGATAAGACATGTGACTTGTGATAAGAAAATCAAACTCTAAAAGATTTTCTAGTGTAGACCGGAGTTAAAGTTCAAAAAACATTAACAGAAGTGTTCTCTTTTAAATATAAGGAAAACGATGGAAGAGAGAGCATGATATTTTCATAATTTCTTGAAATAGGATAGTATTTTGTTAAATTAATAATAATTAAAAAAATCTGTTGTAGTCTAGTTGGTTAGGATGCTCGGTCTCAGCTGAGAGACCCGGGCTCTAGGCCCGCAGTGGAATTTTTTTACTTTTAATTTTTCAGTTGTGCCATAAAAATGTAAGCGAAGTCCTCTTCTTTCTATTAATATTTTTTTTTTAAATCTGAAAAACAAAAGGAAAACCCACCAAAATCACTCTATATTTGCATGCGTAGTCGTCAAAAATTGACCTTCACAAGATAACACCATGTGTTCAAGCAACAGGAGGCTCTGTCACTCTATATCCTCCTGAAGCAAGCTTGTTCCACATTGAAGTCACTCTTTGCCTCAAGAATACTTCCATCTCGGTAGTTCCGATACTTCAAGTCATCCGGAAGCTCCCTCCGTTCCGAAGACTTCGATTCCACACAAGGCAACAACGACAATAAATTATCCCCAATCTCTGCCGATAGTTACGCAGCCTAATCTTTCCCCACGTTCATAACATGTCACGCCCTCCAGTATGGGTAGTTATTGACATATGTGAATTTTTCTGCGTGCAATTCCAACAATCAAGTGTCAGTTATGACGGCTATTATAACAAATCAACACATGCAGATTATGCGGTTATAAGGATCACGCCCGTACTATCCGCTACCAGGCGTAGAGATTATTCAAGCATAAATAAACCTTCTCCTCTAATAAGAGGAGGGCTTTTGGATGTTCTTCCAGTTAAGCCCAACAGTGAGACTCTGGCAAACAATTCCATTCATTTCTGTAATGTACGAATTATAGTGAATTTCTCTTCTCCTCCCCGTGTTTTTTTTTTTTTTGATTAAAGATTCATGTAAAAATCATGTGCCTATCTTCTTTGTACTGTGAATTATCTTGTCTCACACACACACAACCCACTCTCTAATCTCGCTTGTGGTGTAAATCGACCGTTCGATCGCTCGTGGTGAAAAATCTCCACCACAAAATGGTGCTTTCGTTGAGAACTGCATCCCAATACATAGATTCTCTCCCTCCAAACCCTTCCTCAAAAAGTTCTCCAAAAAGCCATGGCCCCGAAAAAGCAGCTGATCATCAACAACAGACCACCTCCAAGGGCAAATCCATTGCCACTATTGGGGCACCATTTCCCTAGCGACCTCAACCTCAGCGACCTCAACCATTGGTGCACCATTTCCCAAAAGGGCAAATCCATTGCCACCATTGGTGCACCATTTCCCTAGCGACCTCAACCTCAGCCCCGTTGTGAAAGAGCCTGTCTCTGCACCTTCACAGGGGGCAGTCAGAAACATCCACCCGCCATCAACGCACGAAAGCCAACTCCTCCAAATGTTCACTTACATGAGGGAGGAGACGGCGAAGCAGCAGGCTCTATTCGACTGCGAGCGATAGCACGCAGCACATGATCGAGAAAATGCAACTGATAAATGGAGGAGTTGAAGCATTTACACGACCAGCTCCTCGCCTAGATCATGACCCTCCAAAGCACTCAAGGGCCACCTCCACCGTTAGAAAGGTCCACTGCTATGGAGGCCCAAGTTAGTGAGCACTTTTAAAGCCGGAGTCAGACTCCCCTACTCCGTCGAAATGATTTGACAGCTGGTTGAGTTTGTTACATCCCCACACAAGGGATCAACACGATCATACTCGAAAGAAGATCGAGGAGTATGTTTGCATCCAAGATCTCGACAAGGTTATACATTAGCGATTCAAGGAGGCAACAGTGTCACACCACGACAGACTCATAGCCATCATTACCGATGCATCCAACTCTCTCTTCTCGTAGGGCATATCAGAATGTGGATTTCCCAATAAGTTTAATTTCAGCCTTTGACTGCTACTCTGATCAGAGCGATCTGATCCGATATCTTTGCCAATATCAAGGCGAGATGGTGATCTGTGCTTGGAGCGACCCGATCTTGAGCCGGATCTTTCCCTCCAGTTTGAAGAGAGTAGCTTCCGATTGGTTCTACTCTCTCCTGCCACAATCGATTTACAACTTCGAGGATCTTACTAAGTTGTTCCTCTCACAATACTGCTCCTGTCAGGAATTTAAGCAGAACAACCACCACCTCTTTTTCGTCAAGATGAGACCCTCCGGCAGTCTCAAGACATATGTTGGTTACTTTCAGAGTGAGCTGGCCAAAGTGCATAACTGTAGCGAAGACGTCGCTTCTCTCGCATTCATCAGCAGGCTGTGAGTTACCCACCTGTTGTACGATCATCTATATCATATATATTTGAAATTCTTATTGAATTGATAATCTAATAGATACACTTTTTTAATTAGAATCTTAATTTATTATTATTATTATTATTATTATTATTATTATTATTATTTTGAAGAGAGGTTGTAGCCCGATCTTGAACCTAAAACCTCTCATTTTTCAACCCAACATTTTTAGAATTGAGCCAGGTCTTAGTAGCATTATAGTCTTAACTGAGCTAATACTCTGATTCAGGAATTTTTATTTAATTATAATTATTTTTATAACAATCTTAATAATGAAACTCTAAATTTTTGTTAAAATTTAAGTTGAAAATCTTAGTTACTTAAATCAAGACTAATTTTAAAGTATACAGACAATACATGAGGCAGCGCACTTTTCTAGGTTCAGAAGTAGAAGCTCTACTCAAAATATCACTCCTATGCACATAACGGTAAACAAAATGACATATTAAAATAATTTTAAAATTCTAAAATATATATTAATTTAACCATATAGTTTTAATATCTGTTAAATTCTGTTCATTGAAGAGACATAGGCGAACGATGTAAGGGTTAATAGAAGATGATATAATTTATATTTTCAGTATTCTGCTTAAATTGAAATATTTTCTGAAATTTGAAAATCAATGAATGATGTAGATACCATAGAAATAATTTAAAAGACTCAAGTTCCCTCTCGACAGAACATTATTGGTATCTTTTTAAGTAGATTTGTATAAAATGAAGTCTATACATACTATAAAGAGTTGGATTGGGGTTCGGTTTCTGTTTTAGTTTTAGACTACTATAAAATTTGAATTTTGAACGAGTTTTCGAGCTGGTTTAGTTTTATTAAAGACTGTTTTGTTTTTTGAAAGATAAAGAAGAGAGAAGAAAAGGGGGTGAATAGAGGAGAAAGAGGAAGTTAGCGTTTCGTCCTGCAGATATTGGAAGAGAGAGCAGAAAGAAGAAATGAAAAAAGAGGAGAGAGAAGAAGGGAGAAAAATAGATAGAAGAAACTAAATAATTATTCTATTGTCTTGATGTGCGAGCTTCGAGTGCTCCTCAGCTCAAAATCGAGCGGAAGAAAAATCAGAGCTCACAGGAACCCGACGAAGTCAGCTCGAATATGTTTTATGCTTCTTGATTGAGATTTACCTGCACACAAAAATAAAGATGTTAGATTTAGAAGTAGCTGTGCAAGGTTCTCAATACTATCCGCTGTAGCAAGGCTATGCGGGTCGTGATCCTCAGGGAGGGACTAGCGATGGAAGCGTTTGTAAGATTCTCTAAAATTTTTATTTATTTTATTAGTTATGATGGTATTTACAAGGAAGTGTGGTGAAAAGGATTTGAGAGAGATAGAGATAGAAATCTAAACTAAAGAAAGAAAGAAAGAAACACATGCCTCTTCAGTCTGCTTACCTTTTGAACCGTTGCGATGATTTACCTTTTCTTTGAAGGCGTACAAGCATGACGTATAGGATCGTCCGCCTTCTTAATCTACACTATGAAATAAAAGACAACTATGAAGACCTGTTCATCGCCATAGGCCATCAAGGGCTCTTCTTCGGCTAGGTAGTCTCGAAGCAGTTGGTTCTCATAGTGGGCAAGAGATTAGAGAGAAAATAGAAGAAAGCAAATACTGAGATACACAAGATTAAACAAGAACAAAAAAAACAAAAATAATAAAAGAACAAAAACAAACCTCAATTCGATTATTAAACAATCGTGGAAAAATAAAACTTACACCGACTGTCACCATCAGTACAAGTAGATCTCTTCCTCCATGAGAACATCATCTCCTCTCAGTTTTTACAAAAAGGAAAAAATAAAAATTACAATGGAGGAAAGAAAATCTAAACTACAAGAAGAAAACCTAAACCCTAGATTTGGCCCTCTGTCTCTGCCTCTGGACGCCCCTTCTCTGTTGCTTTACAGAGGTACTTATAGGAGATATGGGAAGTAGAGTCCCAGTACAACTCCTCAACGAAAACGCATCGCCAACCGCCTCAGGATTGCCGCGGAAACGGGAATTTTGCCGCGGAAACGCGGCACTTTTGTAGCCAAATGCCACGCGCTTTCTCGCGTGGCATCCTCTGGTCCGTCAATCTGGGTTTATCCTTCTGAAAATTGTATCCTGACTCTTCATCTTTGGATTTGGATATAACTTGGGAATTACCTAGATCCCAAATCTTTTATCCACGAATTTGTGATCTTAAATTCTCCTTCTTTGGCTTTTATCCTCATCTGCAAGTGTTTAGGGTTGGATAGAAGTCTATCCTTCCCTATTCTTTGATATTTGCAACTTTGGCCCTTGTGTATTTGCAATTTTGACAATTGATATTTGCACTTTTGCACTTGGGCTTTAAATGTGGGCTTTTGGGCTCTTTTTAGGCTTTAATTCTTTCTTTTTAATATTTCGAGGCCTGCACAAAATAAATCACAAAATATTAATAAATGTGCAGAATTATATGAATAAATATGAAAATGTGATGGTAAATGTTATGATAAAAATGCACTTTTCAGTACCAATCACACCCCCACACTTATCTTTTTGCTCGTCCTCGAGTAAAAATCAAAGAAAAAGAAAAAGAAAAGAAAAATTAATCTAACCTAACTCACTTTCGTAGGAATCACGGTTGCACTTAGCATGTGCAACAAGCCGTTAAACCCCTAGGTTACCCTAGAGGACGAGTGTTGTCTCGTGAGGATTTTCAGCGGATTACACCCACAAAATCCATAAAAAGGAAATATTTGAAATACTTTTGAAAAGACTAAGTAATCTATAAGTTTTTAGGATCCTCATTTTTATTCATTCTTCAAACTTAGTCTTTATAAAGTAAATTGTTATCTATTTTAGGTAAGGGTCAAAATTGAACTTCTAATATAGTCTTTTTCGTTACCAAAAATCATATGCATCCTTGTAAATTTATACTAGGAATTCCTTAACTTGGACTCTCATGCCTCTTTATTATTTTTATAACTTCATCTAATTTTCTTTCGTGTAAGCATCAAGACTTCTTGAGGCCCTAATACCTAACTAATTGACTATTAGATGTGTTAATAATTTTTTTTTATTTAATATGTATAACTCATCTAATTTTCTTTTGTGTAAGTATCAAGGCTTCTTGAGGCCCTCATACCTAACTAATTGACTCTTAGATGTGTTAATACATATCTCATATTTCTTAGTTGTATTAGGCTTTCTAATCCACCCATGTAGCGAATTTAAAGTCGATGACTCCCAAACCGGTTGGCTTTAGGGCACCAGGTGAGAAAACACCCCGCGGACTCAAATTCTAGTGAACTAGGCCCCAAAACTAAGGACTTTATTTTATTTACTCATCTTTAGGCATGAATACTTATGCTTCTTGAGGCACATGTATCAGCTTAATTAGTGATTTTTTTTATATATATGAGGCACAAAGGTCTTCGTTTTAGAATCCTAGATATGCATTAGGTATGCAAATTTCATTAAGGTAAAAATTAAGACTAATTAATTATTCAATTTCTCCTCCTATACTTAAAATTTAAACAATTTATTTATTTTGACCAAGTTTTTAGAAATCCTAATCATGATTTTCCTAATTCTTAAGATTAACTTAGATTTCTTTCAAAAGATAAGTCAAAATATTGTCCTTTTTATAAGTTTTTTTTTCAGATTTTTTTTATTAGCAGATTTTTGTTAGTTTCTAACTATGTTAGTATGTTAGTAAAGCCCACCCCCACACTTATCTCATGCATTGTTCTCAATGTATGAATGAATGCATATATGCATGAAAAAGAATAAGGGAAGGCAGAAGTTACCTTAAGGTGGTGGTTCCGGTGGTGGTCTAATTGGGCCAAGCGTTGCTACCCAATTAAGATAATATAGTATTTCATGGAGGAACCCACCAGAAATTTTTCTTATATAACCCACTAAAATGTATGTATTATCATTTTTTAAAATTTCCACCCCATCAAATTTTCATAATTCATAATTATTTTCCGAGTCAATTGTGTCAACCTCCTTGTCCCAAAATGGAGTATGAAAAGATGAAATTATTGACTTGGACATGGGAAGTATGGGAACGAATACCGACTCAGGAAAGAAACTTAAATCAAGTAAGGGTTCAGGAGTCGGGCTAGGTTCAGGAAGTGGGTCCAAATCAATAAGTTGAAGCTCAAGTCCACAATAATCCTCCCACAATGGAATGTGACTCAATGTTGGTGATTCAAGTTCAGGAATGATAGGTGTGGGAACCAAAACTGACTATAAAATATTACCTAAGTCGGGTAACAAAACAGGAGTCAATAATGATTCAGGAATTTGAACTTGATCATAGATTTGAGAATCTAGGTCACATATCTCATTGAGTTCAATCTCATAAAAATGAGAACTTGCCAATTTATCCATGAGATTTTCAAAATTGCACAATTGGTCAAGTTCAATATGATCATCAAAAATGGGTGATTTAATTTCATGATGAATTGGAACAGGATCCAATGTTGACTCGGAAAAAGTGAAATCAGGTGGAGACACCGGAGTCATTATTGAATCAGGAAGCAAAATTGAATCATCAAGTTGGGGTTCATGATCATATTCATGCTCAAGGTCTATTTCAGGAAAGGAAAAACTTGCCAAGTTATCAAAATTTGAAGTTTCGGCAAGTTCACATGATGGCACTGAATTAGAATCTTGTTGTCCTAAGCAACTTGGTTCGTCGGCTCTAAGAGAGTGGTCAGCGATATCAGAAATGGCCGAACGGTGAGAACGTAAAGATTGAACCATCATATCTATATCATGATCACGGGCTAATCTAGCCTGAGTCATGGCTGCAAGCATCCTTTCATAGTCGATAGGTGCATCATGCTGTGATTGGACTTGAAAAGATGAAGTGTAATCGTGATGAATTTGTGAGTCGGTGGACTCACGCATAATCATGTCTGCGATTGATGGTAATTGTTGCTTGGACTCATGCATACTTATCATTTCCCCGATAGATGGTATTCTATTCTGAATGGGTGGATCAGAGTATGATTCTTGGGAATATTGTGGACAAGGAGGAAACGGAGGACAAGTCGGTTGAAAATTGGACTCGGGGGAATTGAAACCCCATGAACTCTGTGAAGAGTTGAAAGTATGAAAATTATGGTCATAAGATGGGGGGCATGGGTTATATACATTCGGATAAGACCATTCCGGCACACTAGGTTGGTCAAAATTATGATATGCCGGGTTGGTAATATCCGAAAAAGAGTTAGGTGTGTAATATGGATTAAAGTTGGAAAAATTATTATTATATGCCATATCACACCAACACAAACAAATAAAAAAAAACAAACAAACAAAAAAGAAAAAATTCTAACCTAAGTTAGGGTAGACCTATGACCTAGACGACTCCTAACTGGTTAGACTGTCCACGGGAGGTAGGGTGCAGACTTTGACCACAAGTTAATCAGCCAGGTCAGGGCAAGAGTGGTGGGAGATTTTCCGTCAAAGACGTTCCTTAATTAAATAACCACCAATCTTCGGGCTTTCGGCCCTCAATCCCCTTCCTAGACACTGATTTGGCAAGAGTCAAATTCCAGCACTGTTCTCCCTTAGGATAATCTCCTAATTGAGTCCGAGATGTCCCTAGGGCCAACGTCTACTAATTTTAAGTTAGGCTTGGGTTAGTGAGTGCTTGGATATGATTTTTGGGCTAAGGAAGGGTGATGAAATCCCCACCTTATCTTGTTAATAGGTTATACCCTTAAGATATTTTTGTGCAAGTGTACAAAATATGTAAATAAGATTCACTCAAAGCATGAAAATCAACCAAGAGATGAGTCCTATTCTACATGCAATGCGAACGTACCTTACTCCAGCACTCTTCAACAGTAAAATAAAGTAATTGAAAAGACACGTGCCTAATATGCAAACGTCTAATCAATTTTTATCATTAACAACAAATATTTTACTGTTGAATTAATTAGCAGTAAGCAGGGTTATCACAGAACAAATTTTAACAGAGAAGAAAGCAAATATTACAATTTTCAGCAACCTGCAGAAAAATTGATCAGTAGTTCACTGCTACTGCCGCGGAACCGCGGCTATTGCCGCGTTTGCGCGGCAAAGTAACAGGCTCTGCTGCTCTGCCTTCGAGGGCAGAGGCACAGAGTTGCTATATGTCCACTTCTGCGGCTGTTTTTCTGTTCTCCAAACCTGCAAACAGAAAAGAATAAAAGAATTAGTTAATAATTTTTTTTTATTTTAGAGAAAAACTTACCGTCCCTCCCCGGCAACGGCGCCAAAATTTTGATTGAGATTTACCTGCACACAAAAATAAAGATGTTAGATTTAGAAGTAGTTGTGCAAGGTTCTCAATACTATCCGCTGTAGCAAGGCTATGCGGGTCGTGATCCTCAGGGAGGGACTAGCGATGGAAGCGTTTGTAAGATTCTCTAAAATTTTTATTTATTTTATTAGTTATGATGGTATTTACAAGGAAGTGTGGTGAAAAGGATTTGAGAGAGATAGAGATAGAAATCTAAACTAAAGAAAGAAAGAAAGAAAGAAACACATACCTCTTCAGTCTGCTTACCTTTTGAACCGTTGCGATGATTTACCTTTTCTTTGAAGGCGTACAAGCATGGCGTATAGGATCGTCCGCCTTCTTAATCTACACTATGAAATAAAAGACAACTATGAAGACCTGTTCATCGCCATAGGCCATCAAGGGCTCTTCTTCGGTTAGGTAGTCTCGAAGCAGTTGGTTCTCATGGTGGGCAAGAGATTAGAGAGAAAATAGAAGAAAGCAAATACTGAGATACACAAGATTAAACAAGAACAAAAAAAAAACAAAAATAATAAAAGAACAAAAACAAACCTCAATTCGATTATTAAACAATGGTGGAAAAATAAAACTTACACCGACTGTCACCATCAGTACAAGTAGATCCCTTCCTCCATGAGAACATCATCTCCTCTCAGTTTTTACAAAAAGGAAAAAATAAAAATTACAATGGAGGAAAGAAAATCTAAACTACAAGAAGAAAACCTAAACCCTAAATTTGGCCCTCTGGCTCTGCCTCTGGACGCCCCTTCTCTGTTGCTCTACAGGGGTATTTATAGGAGATATAGGAAGTAGAGTCCCAGTACAACTCCTCAACGAAAACGCATCGCCAACCGCCTCAGGATTGCCGCGGAAACGGGAATTTTGCCGCGGAAACGCGGCACTTTTGTAGCCAAATGCCACGCGCTTTCTCGCGTGGCATCCTCTGGTCCGTCCATCTGGGTTTATCCTTCTGAAATTGTATCCTGACTCTTCATCTTTGGATTTGGATATAACTTGGGAATCAAGTTACCTAAATCCCAAATCTTTTATCCACGAATTTGTGATCTTAAATTCTCCTTCTTTGGCTTTTATCCTCATCTGCAAGTGTTTAGGGTTGGATAGAAGTCTATCTGTAACGCCCCGATCCTGGCGGATACGGAGACATTACTGCAACGTATATACGCAAGTCAGAAGTACCTTCACGTATATACGCTAAGCATCAGTACAGGCAAGAATCAGAGTACGGAAGCAAGTGGTGCATTATACATTCCAACACATGAGTACAATTATAAAGTTATCACCAGAGGTGATCCAATATTACATGAATATTACATCACTGATATGCGCAATTGCGAGAATACAAAGAGATGTACAAGTATGAACAGTACAAAAGGCACTCACGAGTTTACAAAAGGAAAACTCGAGAGGCACACAGGGGGCCTGGAAGGATAGAGCTCTGAACGGTCTGCTGGAGATCCACGCTACCGCTGCGCCACTCTGATCAGCAACTGGGAGAATCCACACGCTCCAAGCTCCATGACCTGGACATGAGAATCCAGGGGAGTCAGATGAAACTCCCCAGGCGAGTGGTGAAGCAAAAGCCAAGTGGCGAGCAAGGGTAAGTATACGTAAAGCGATAAAACTAAATAAAGCCGAGGACGAGCAAATCTGATTGTATGGTTTCAGATCACGGCTCCATAAGACTAGTACGTCGAAGGAATAATCCAAACAAGGAAACCCTCATCTATATACCATTATCTTATGTCACCATAATCTAAGCACATACAACCCGACTGTACTCAGGGCATGATAAGATAATGAGCAGGAGGCAGGTGGATACAAGGGATAAAGCAGAGTATGAGCAGTTAATACTATAATACTCATAAAGCCGAAAATCCGAAGCAAAATTCAGGACAAGCAAATATGGTAAGGCATATCACAGATTCATAGCCGTTTAAGCTGCAGGCTTCAGTATGCGTCCCATTCCACATACCTCTACTTACAACTTAAAGAGCCGGTTATTATCATGACACTTTATTATTACTCGTCTTACCCTGATATCTAGCTATGTGAACTAGCGTCCCAGCACACATAGATCCATATCCGAGTAAAGCAAGGTTGTTATTGGAAACCAGCGGGGGTATCAACGAACTATGTTTACAGTGGGTCCCGTACATACCCGGGACCACGGCCCAGGATTGTTCCGTTGCTTGGTGACGGAACCCGCCGCAAGGCAAACAGGAGGGACTTATGTATGCCCTTATCATGATGGTACCAGGAAGGAGGGAGCCAGCACTCCCCTCGGTCGCCTGGAGGCCCACAGGTCAGACCGGAAGTTTTAGTTGCACAACATGCCTAATACCACTGTAAACACGAACACATATTGATAGCCGCAAGTTTCCCCCGACCCGATTCAAGTTGTTCCTTTTATGAATTATTGGATGATTATCAGATTCCGGGAATGAGGAAGAACAAGTCAGGAATACAGGTATCACAGGAGTACTGGTTCGTACTATAATATATCACATGTGTATCAGGAGTACATTTTGTACTATCAAGATGTCAGGTCATCATTCCCGTTATCGTGATAATCATGAGAGTCAAGTATATCATGCTGGGTGTCAAGTGATAGCATGACAAGATGGAGATATTAGACAGGTAACCAGTCATGACAAGAGATTGATATTAGTCCGGTGGCAAGTCATATCGTAACAAGGGGTCTTGCCAAGGTAGTAGCATGTCCGATGTTAGGTGATAACAATCAGTTAACAGGTGATATACATGTGTTAAATAGTAACATGCATAAATGACAGGTATGAAGAAATGGCACGGTGGTAGAATAGTAGCTGAGCACAACCAAGCGGAGCTGAGCAAGCTGGAAGTACAGACAGCAAACAGTATTTAACACTGGAGCGTCTGGCGAGGTTACCGGGACGACTCGACTGAAGTGCGAGCGGTAAATCCGGCAGCAACTCGCCTAGACGAATCTAGTGGTAAAGCGCTGAACGCTGATCATGATAACCAGGCGGAGCTGAATAAGCTGGAGGCACAAGCAGCGAACAGAGTTTAGACACTAATGCGCTCTGAGAGGTTACCGGGATACTCGGATTAAGATACGAGTAGAAAATCCGGCAGCAACTCGCCTAAACGAATTTAGTGAATAAAGCACTGAGCGCTAAGCATGCTCACCAGGCGGAGCTGAGAAACCTGACGATCCCAATCACGCCTCTTTCGAGATAGTGAGGGACCGGAGGCTGAAGGGTCCAGAGAAACCTGACAGTCCCAATCACATCTCTTTCGAGATAGTGAGTGACCGGAGGTTGAAGGATCGACCACGCATGGTATGAAGCAGTAGGATACATCACAGGCATAGTATGAGTACAAGAAGTAAACTACCCTAGTACAAGCATTCGTCACAGAGCAATACATGTCCAGAGATTGGCACTCGGCCATACACAGATACAGGGACTCAGCCCAATACAAAATACATGGAAACATGAAGTAAAATACATATCGACCCGACAAAGCGGGGAAACCCAAATGGAGGCGAGAGCGAGAACACTCGCCTAAATCACCGGAAAGCCGAAAAGTCTGGAATCCATGGAACTCGCGCACGCGCCATAAAATAATATATAATTATGAAGAGAGAGAAAGTGAAGAGGAGAGAGAAAGAGTTAGAGAGAGAAAGAGGGAGAAAGGGACACAGGGAGACGCGGGCTTATGAGAGTGAGACGCGGGGGTCGCAGACGCAGGAGTCGCGTCGCGGGAATAGCAGACACGGAAATCACAGACGCGGGAATAGCAGACGCGGGGTTCGCGTCGCAAGAATGGCAGACGCGGGAATAGCAGACGCGGGATAGCAGACGCGGGGTTCGCGTCGCGAGAATGGCAGACGCGGAATTGCAGACGCGGGATAGCAGACGCGGGATTCGCGTCGCATAGATGCCACAAAACGCGAGGTCTGCGTTCAAGTGCGGATGCGAGGAAAACGCGGACGTGGACATGGGTTCTGAGTCGCGTTAACACAAGAAGAACACAAACGCGGGAATAGATTCTGCGTCGTGTCAATACAGAAACGCGCGGAGCGCGTTAAGGGATTGCCCAGACGCGGGGTTGAGATCCGCGTTAGGAAACAAACAGAGAGGAGGAAAGGTGATTCCTTTGCTGCGCCCGACGGAGGGAAGTTCGGCCCCAATCCAAAAGGAGGGTACCGGCCCTAAGTCTTGCCAACGGAGGAGAACGCGGCCCCAATCCAAAAGGAGGGGCCGGCCCTTGAGGAGATGATGGAGCGGTGGTTTTTATGAAGAGGTTTTGATGGTGGTGGTAGTTTTGGAAAAGGTAAAGGAAAAGGTGGAAGCTTTGGTGGAGTTTTGGAGTTGTGGTGGTTTCCATGGAGATGGAGGAGGAAGAAGATGAAGGTAAGGAGTTTGGAGAAGTTGTAGTGGTGGTTGTTATGGTGGAGATGAAGAAGGAGTTGGTGGAGGTTAAGGTGTTGGTGAAAAGAAGGAAGAGAAAATGAAGTGAAATGAAGAAGGAAAGATTTATATAGGATTTGGATTTGTGAAGGTGATGTAAAAATGGAAAAGAGAGGGGTTTAATTGTAAAGTGGAGGGGTGAGGTGTTTCTCTTGGCCAATCATGGCCAGCCATGGAGATGGGTGAGGTGGAGATATTTTGGAGGAGATATTTTAGTGGAAGGTTGGAGAAGAAAATGGAAGAATGGAGAAGTTTGGAGAATTTGGTGGAAAGAAAAGAAAGGAAAGAAAAAGGAAAAAGGAAAAGAAATGAAAAAGGGAAGATATTCTCTTGGAAGAAAAAGTGAAAATAATTAGAGTGGCGGATTCCCGGGATTCGGTTGCGGATGCGGAAAACTTTCGGGAAAATACCGAAATCGTCCCGAAATCAAGTATCTCGGAACGACCCGCAAAAATTCTCAAAAATTAAGAATATTATTTTAAGACTCATGGTGAAATCCGTTTTAAGAAATTGTTTATTGTTTTTAAATTAAAAATCCTGGAATCGGCCGCCAATATCGGTCGACACCAAATCTGGCAAAAATCTGATAAATTCTGAAAATGCCCCAAAAATGAATTAAGATAGTAAATATTATTCTAAGAAAATATATGAAAGCGGTTTCTCAAAATTTGACTCCATTTGTAAATTAAAAATTCAGAAGTCGGTCAGCGGTGCTGGTCGACATCGGTTTTGAAGATTTTCATTTTAATTCAGGAAAATTCCAGAAAATCATAGAAAGTCTAAAATATTGGAAAATGATATTTGAAACTGAAATCGGTCAAATATGATTACCGAAAAGACCAAATTGAGTAATATACTAGGATCGGGTCCCCGGTTCAGAGAAGGGCAGACTCTGAGTCCACGAATCCGGATCCAAGACAAAACGATCATATAAACAATTCATAATACAAAACAAATACAGGAAGTAAATCGAAAAATACGATCAAAAAATCTGAATACGCAACTAAGTACGTATTCTGGGAGCGGGGTGTTACATTCCATCCACCTTACAAAAAATTGCGTCCTCGCAATTTCGATAAGGGGTAAAATGAACACAAAGGGGACAAAGGTGGAATTTATACCAATCAAGATATAAAGCACTATAGGTAGGGCTCTCAATTTGACTGAACAACAATCAGAATATAGACATCCTCTACACTTCCGGCTGTATAAATCTCCTAACGATGCCAAATAATACTGACTGATCACACAGCTTTGTATTAAAATTCCCGCTGTACTGTATACTTAATGTCGCTCTGAGAATAAGCCAGAATACTGAAGATAAGGAAAACCCTGATAGTCCTGAGCATAAATAAAGAAGACCGATATTTAAGAATTCCGAAGACCAGGCATCGATCACTCTGAAGAATATAGCCGAGAACGTAGAATATCCATAGAGAATTCCGACTACTGACTTCTGACAGATAACCCGATCAGGATCAATCCAGAGAATACCGAGCTTCGTAGAGTTGGCCGAAGAGATCATGTCATAGTTTCATTCAGAACTAGCCACTACCTCTCTAGTATATCCATATCTTAAGTTGGTATAAAGGCTTCGAAAAACCAAAACAGGGGAAAGATAGAGGAAATGAGGAATCAAAGGAAGGATGATCAAGAAAATAGATAACTCTGTACTTGTAGTTGGATTGTATAACCAGGACTCATGCATTCCAGTTGCAAATTTCTTTACCATTAATTTGCCATCTGGACGTACTGAGGAGGTGAGAGCCTAAGCTCTGATACCAACCTGTAACGCCCCGATCCTGGCGGATACGGAGACATTACTGCAACGTATATACGCAAGTCAGAAGTACCTTCACGTATATACGCTAAGCATCAGTACAGGCAAGAATCAGAGTACGGAAGCAAGTGGTGCATTATACATTCCAACACATGAGTACAATTACAAAGTTATCACCAGAGGTGATCCAATATTACATGAATATTACATCACTGATATGCGCAATTGCGAGAATACAAAGAGATGTACAAGTATGAACAGTACAAAAGGCACTCACGAGTTTACAAAAGGAAAACTCGAGAGGCACACAGGGGGCCTGGAAGGATAGAGCTCTGAACGGTCTGCTGGAGATCCACGCTACCGCTGCGTCACTCTGATCAGCAACTGGGAGAATCCACACGCTCCAAGCTCCATGACCTGGACATGAGAATCCAGGGGAGTCAGATGAAACTCCCCAGGCGAGTGGTGAAGTAAAAGCCAAGTGGCGAGCAAGGGTAAGTATACGTAAAGCGATAAAACTAAATAAAGCCGAGGACGAGCAAATCTGATTGTATGGTTTCAGATCACGGCTCCATAAGACTAGTACGTCGAAGGAATAATCCAAACAAGGAAACCCTCATCTATATACCATTATCTTATGTCACCATAATCTAAGCACATACAACCCGACTGTACTCAGGGCATGATAAGATAATGAGCAGGAGGCAGGTGGATACAAGGGATAAAGCAGAGTATGAGCAGTTAATACTATAATACTCATAAAGCCGAAAATCCGAAGCAAAATCCAGGACAAGCAAATATGGTAAGGCATATCACAGATTCATAGCCGTTTAAGCTGCAGGCTTCAGTATGCGTCCCATTCCACATACCTCTACTTACAACTTAAAGAGCCGGTTATTATCATGACACTTTATTATTACTCGTCTTACCCTGATATCTAGCTATGTGAACTAGCGTCCCAGCACACATAGATCCATATCCGAGTAAAGCAAGGTTGTTATTGGAAACCAGCGGGGGTATCAACGAACTATGTTTACAGTGGGTCCCGTACATACCCGGGACCACGGCCCAGGATTGTTCCGTTGCTTGGTGACGGAACCCGCCGCAAGGCAAACAGGAGGGACTTATGTATGCCCTTATCATGATGGTACCAGGAAGGAGGGAGCCAGCACTCCCCTCGGTCGCCTGGAGGCCCACAGGTCAGACCGGAAGTTTTAGTTGCACAACATGCCTAATACCACTGTAAACACGAACACATATTGATAGCCGCAAGTTTCCCCCGACCCGATTCAAGTTGTTCCTTTTATGAATTATTGGATGATTATCAGATTCCGGGAATGAGGAAGAACAAGTCAGGAATACAGGTATCACAGGAGTACTGGTTCGTACTATAATATATCACATGTGTATCAGGAGTACATTTTGTACTATCAAGATGTCAGGTCATCATTCCCGTTATCGTGATAATCATGAGAGTCAAGTATATCATGCTGGGTGTCAAGTGATAGCATGACAAGATGGAGATATTAGACAGGTAACCAGTCATGACAAGAGATTGATATTAGTCCGGTGGCAAGTCATATCGTAACAAGGGGTCTTGCCAAGGTAGTAGCATGTCCGATGTTAGGTGATAACAATCAGTTAACAGGTGATATACATGTGTTAAATAGTAACATGCATAAATGACAGGTATGAAGAAATGGCACGGTGGTAGAATAGTAGCTGAGCACAACCAAGCGGAGCTGAGCAAGCTGGAAGTACAGACAGCAAACAGTATTTAACACTGGAGCGTCTGGCGAGGTTACCGGGACGACTCGACTGAAGTGCGAGCGGTAAATCCGGCAGCAACTCGCCTAGACGAATCTAGTGGTAAAGCGCTGAACGCTGATCATGATAACCAGGCGGAGCTGAATAAGCTGGAGGCACAAGCAGCGAACAGAGTTTAGACACTAATGCGCTCTGCGAGGTTACCGGGATACTCGGATTAAGATACGAGTAGAAAATCCGGCAACAACTCGCCTAAACGAATTTAGTGAATAAAGCACTGAGCGCTAAGCATGCTCACCAGGCGGAGCTGAAAAACCTGACGATCCCAATCACGCCTCTTTCGAGATAGTGAGGGACCGGAGGCTGAAGGGTCCAGAGAAACCTGACAGTCCCAATCACATCTCTTTCGAGATAGTGAGTGACCGGAGGTTGAAGGATCGACCACGCATGGTATGAAGCAGTAGGATACATCACAGGCATAGTATGAGTACAAGAAGTAAACTACCCTAGTACAAGCATTCGTCACAGAGCAATACATGTCCAGAGATTGGCACTCGGCCATACACAGATACAGGGACTCAGCCCAATACAAAATACATGGAAACATGAAGTAAAATACATATCGACCCGACAAAGCGGGGAAACCCAAATGGAGGCGAGAGCGAGAACACTCGCCTAAATCACCGGAAAGCCGAAAAGTCTGGAATCCATGGAACTCGCGCACGCGCCATAAAATAATATATAATTATGAAGAGAGAGAAAGTGAAGAGGAGAGAGAAAGAGTTAGAGAGAGAAAGAGGGAGAAAGGGACACAGGGAGACGCGGGCTTATGAGAGTGAGACGCGGGGGTCGCAGACGCAGGAGTCGCGTCGCGGGAATAGCAGACACGGAAATCACAGACGCGGGAATAGCAGACGCGGGGTTCGCGTCGCAAGAATGGCAGACGCGGGAATAGCAGACGCGGGATAGCAGACGCGGGGTTCGCGTCGCGAGAATGGCAGACGCGGAATTGCAGACGCGGGATAGCAGACGCGGGATTCGCGTCGCATAGATGCCACAAAACGCGAGGTCTGCGTTCAAGTGCGGATGCGAGGAAAACGCGGACGTGGACATGGGTTCTGAGTCGCGTTAACACAAGAAGAACACAAACGCGGGAATAGATTCTGCGTCGTGTCAATACAGAAACGCGCGGAGCGCGTTAAGGGATTGCCCAGACGCGGGGTTGAGATCCGCGTTAGGAAACAAACAGAGAGGAGGAAAGGTGATTCCTTTGCTGCGCCCGACGGAGGGAAGTTCGGCCCCAATCCAAAAGGAGGGTACCGGCCCTAAGTCTTGCCAACGGAGGAGAACGCGGCCCCAATCCAAAAGGAGGGGCCGGCCCTTGAGGAGATGATGGAGCGGTGGTTTTTATGAAGAGGTTTTGATGGTGGTGGTAGTTTTGGAAAAGGTAAAGGAAAAGGTGGAAGCTTTGGTGGAGTTTTGGAGTTGTGGTGGTTTCCATGGAGATGGAGGAGGAAGAAGATGAAGGTAAGGAGTTTGGAGAAGTTGTAGTGGTGGTTGTTATGGTGGAGATGAAGAAGGAGTTGGTGGAGGTTAAGGTGTTGGTGAAAAGAAGGAAGAGAAAATGAAGTGAAATGAAGAAGGAAAGATTTATATAGGATTTGGATTTGTGAAGGTGATGTAAAAATGGAAAAGAGAGGGGTTTAATTGTAAAGTGGAGGGGTGAGGTGTTTCTCTTGGCCAATCATGGTCAGCCATGGAGATGGGTGAGGTGGAGATATTTTGGAGGAGATATTTTAGTGGAAGGTTGGAGAAGAAAATGGAAGAATGGAGAAGTTTGGAGAATTTGGTGGAAAGAAAAGAAAGGAAAGAAAAAGGAAAAAGGAAAAGAAATGAAAAAGGGAAGATATTCTCTTGGAAGAAAAAGTGAAAATAATTAGAGTGGCGGATTCCCGGGATTCGGTTGCGGATGCGGAAAACTTTCGGGAAAATACCGAAATCGTCCCGAAATCAAGTATCTCGGAACGACCCGCAAAAATTCTCAAAAATTAAGAATATTATTTTAAGACTCATGGTGAAATCCGTTTTAAGAAATTGTTTATTGTTTTTAAATTAAAAATCCTGGAATCGGCCGCCAATATCGGTCGACACCAAATCTGGCAAAAATCTGATAATTCTGAAAATGCCCCAAAAATGAATTAAGATAGTAAATATTATTCTAAGAAAATATATGAAAGCAGTTTCTCAAAATTTGACTCCATTTGTAAATTAAAATTCAGAAGTCGGTCAGCGGTGCTGGTCGACACCGGTTTTGAAGATTTTCATTTTAATTCAGGAAAATTCCAGAAAATCATAGAAAGTCTAAAATATTGGAAAATGATATTTGAAACTGAAATCGGTCAAATATGATTACCGAAAAGACCAAATTGAGTAATATACTAGGATCGGGTCCCCGGTTCAGAGAAGGGCAGACTCTGAGTCCACGAATCCGGATCCAAGACAAAACGATCATATAAACAATTCATAATACAAAACAAATACAGGAAGTAAATCGAAAAATACGATCAAAAAATCTGAATACGCAACTAAGTACGTATTCTGGGAGCGGGGTGTTACACTATCCTTCCCTTTTCTTTGATATTTGCAACTTTGGCCCTTGTGTATTTGCAATTTTGACAATTGATATTTGCACTTTTGTACTTGGGCTTTAAATGTGGGCTTTTGGGCTCTTTTTAGGCTTTAATTCTTTCTTTTTAATATTTCGAGGACTGCACAAAATAAATCACAAAATATTAATAAATGTGCAGAATTATATGAATAAATATGAAAATGTGATGGTAAATGTTATGATAAAAATGCACTTTTCAGTACCAATCACTTCTCGTCTTCTTTTATAAGCGAAACAAAATGCTAGAGCTTCTCTCTTCTTAATTCTTTCCTTTCTTTCTTTTTATCTCTTTAGTAAAAATAAATAAGCGAGACTATCTGTTTTCCACGATTCAGGCCTGTTTGTTTAAGGGTGAAAGTGAGAAAGTGAGGAATTGAGGAAGTAGTAATAATTCTCTTTTGAACTTGGGAATTGGTTAGTAAGTTTTCCCGTGTTTGGATGTTGTTGGGAAGTGTGGTTTGGAAAATATTTTGTCTTTTCCGGTGTTTGGATGATAATGTGAAAGTGAAAGTGGAAAAGTTGACCATAAAATAATATTAAAATAAAAATTAATTAAGAAAAATAAAAAATAGACTATAATTAGAATGCAAGTGAGATTTACATGATCAAAAAATTAACTGTTTTGTGCTACAATTTATTACAAATGTGATTTAGATGACCACAAAATTAACTTTAGCACTCTGAAAGTGAGGAAATGATTGTGTAAAAGAGAAAAGATAAAAGAAAAAGAGGTTTTCTTATTTTTCTTTTTCGATGTTTGGATAGATAGGAAAGTGAGCAATTATACTTTCCTATTTTCTTACTTCCGCTCACTTCCTTGCAACCAAACAGCCCCGAAGAGCGGTGAGAAGTCACGGTAAAGCCAACTCAAGAAAACAAAAATCAAAACCCTAGAAACCAACGTGCAACCCATCCAGTCACGGTAAAGCCAGGTCGCGTCAGGTTGACAAGCCAACGAATAAACGCATAATTTTTTTTCGCGTCCGAAAAGAATAATATTTGCTTTTAAAGCATTACGCTGAGAGAGGAGAGTAGTGCAAAATGAGAAAAAAAACAGGTGCCAATATCAAAACTCATAATTAAATTTAAAAATCACATATAATCGATCGAATTCCAAAGCTTGACGGCTTCTCTTTTCTTTCCCTTTTGGGGCCCTTCTCTTCTCTCCATCTCCACTCTCTCTCTCTCTCTCTCTCTCGATTTGGCGCCGTAAAAAGTAAGGAAAACTCTAGGTCTCGATCGATCGAATGGCGAACAGCAATCTGCCTAGGAGAATCATCAAGGTCCGTCTCTCAATCCGATCCCTGTTCGTTTTTTTTTTCCCTGTCGGAGATCACGTTGGTTTCTAGGGTTTTGATTTTTGTTTTCTTGGTTTGGTTCGTTTTTGTTTGAGCAGGAGACACAGCGCCTACTGAGTGAACCAGGTAGCTCTTCAAGCCCGATCTTTTCGCTCAATTCTGTGTTTCAATTGTTTCAATTTCGTTAGCCCCCAAATCCCCCCACCACACACGCACACTTTTTTTGTTTTTGATTTTTGTTTCGGGTTTTAGAAGTTTTAAAATTTTCGATTGCAATGGTGGGTTTAGTGTTTTGATTGTGTGGCGGTATTGTTTATTGTAGCTCCTGGTATTAGTGCGTCTCCATCTGAGGAGAACATGCGCTACTTTAATGTGATGATCCTTGGCCCGACGCAGTCTCCATATGAAGGTATTGTGTTAATAACATTAAAGTTGCTATCTTGATTTGCAGTATGTCAAATGTTTCGTTTTTGGTGGGTGAATTGGATTGTTTTATCATGTTTGGGCACACTTTTTCTGATAATAGGATGTTTTTGTTTAAAATTTTGTTTAATTGGTAAGTTTGTTAAGTGAACATGGTTCCATTATGGGAACAGGGGACTTGTGTGCTTTATTTTTGCAAGCGTGCATAATAGTAATTTGGTGAATTTATATGGATCATGCCCTGAATTGGATATTGAGGTTTACATCCCAATGGGTTAGCTACATCATCATCATCTAAGCTATTTTCCCATTAAATTGAGTCAGGCTATGGAACTTACACGGAATGTCATAAAATTTTATGATAGACTGTTATCTTTGACACCAACCCAAAGTTGGTGCGCATTTCCTGGTAGAGCCAGCTAATAAACAAGTGAAGGCCTTGCCATTAGTCCATAAAAGGCCACTGAACAGGTAGCAAAATCTACCCATGATTTGCAGTTTAAGCTTGCGGACACAAGTGGCACTCCAAAGTTCTTCTAGACTCTTTGGAAGGGTCTAGGAGAAGGGGATGGATGATAAATTTGCTATTGGGCTTTAGATTCAACTCTAAAGCACAGAGAAGTCAAAGTGCATGCTTGCTTCTTTTTCAGAGCATTTAGATATTCACTCTTTTTAGATGGATATCAAGAACCTTAGTGGTGATAACAATGTGGTTTGTTCATGCAATGCAAGCACACATGAGGGAGTGCATGCTCTTTCCCATACTGTTAGAAAAGTCCACTCTTTCTTCATGTTTCTTTTTGACACTGATAACATTTTGGGGTGCATGCACTACCTACCTCTCTTGCGGATCAGAAGACTAAGTTTTGTTGCCCTGGAATTTTTCTTATTGTGAACTACTGATGATATATATTGCAATTAGTTCTCTGAGTTATTTACATTGCTTTATTTTATTTTACTTTTGACCGGAAAATTAGCAGGATTAATATGCCACAAGCCTGCAAGGCATTATAGTACATGATAGCCCTTGCTGCCTAAGTTGCTTCATGAGAGCCTATATATGGGGTGCTAAGTTGTTTATAAAGGAGACATGCTAGTCAATTAGATTTCATGATGTATATTGTATCTTTACCTTGTGCGTTTTTTCTTATGTTTGCTGCATCTTGTTCAATACTGATTGTTGATTACTGATTCATAAAGCTTCATCTGTTAGAGCCAAAGATCACCAACTTGTAAGTTGTTGAGTCTTGTGACTTGTCCCAGTGCTTGGGTATTATAACGAGAGAAGGAGAGCACTTTTGGTGAATATTAGTAGGGATACTGTGAGATAATCACATGGGACTCACATGGGAACTTGTTGACCACTATCATATTTACTATACTGTAATATCTATAGGCTATCATCTAGTTGCCTTGGTTGCAATTTATTTTTTCAGTTCTTTGCATGTTTATGAGCACCGAGCAGTTTCCAGATCACCTCTTTCACTAAGTTACTGCTAGAGATAGAAAAAAGCGTCATTGCAAACAATATATAAAAGAAAAAGAGTACTTGATTGGACTCTCCCTGAGAACCACCCTTCCCCCTTTACAATTGTAGAGAAAGAAACTCCTTTGACAACATTTGTCCGAGGCATACCTTGAACTTGTGACTTGTCTCAAAATCCCATGGCTTACCAACCCTTCTCAGGTTGCTCCCTTTGCAAAGGTACAATGAACAGTTGTAAAGCTAGAACCAGGCGCTTATATGGGGTCAAGAAGAGGTACTCGCTCTTAGAGTTCAGAGTGTGCCAATGAGTAGTAACGATGAGATTCAATATTTATATGTGATCTTAATGCTACTTGGGACAATTATTTTTTTGTTTCTGACAGATCTTCCTTGTTCATTTTTCTGCAACTGAAAATTTTAAAGGAATATAATGACAACATTCAGTCATTTTTTGGTATGAAAATGAAGCGACTAGACAGAATATATAATTCTGTGTGCATGTTGGCTTGTAATGATGGTGTTATTACTGTTAGAGATCGCTAATGATTGTAATATTTGCTTCAAAATCAATTTTCTGACTTAGGTAGATAACAACTAACATTTTGGTATCAAGTGATGGCGTATTCTTCATATCATGTAGAACAAAGGTATTATAGTCATGATTCTGTATATAAATACTCAGATACTATTTGACAAAACTTTATATGACAAACATTTAATTGTTAATTACACCAAATACTATCAGTGAAGTGGCTCAAACAATGCAAATATGATGTGCCAGATATCTTAAGGAAAATAAGAGAAATCAGACTCTGACTAGCAGTGAGTGAATGCCTACTGCAGAGACTTTGCTAGCTTTAAGTTGGTCGTAAGGACCAAGCAGCCGATAAATGCCTAGATTGTTGTTTATGTAAGATCTATAAATGGGAGGAATTTTGAAGCATTCAGGTGGATACTATATAGGTGTTAATTGAATAGGCCAACCTGATTGGAGGCTTCTATTCAAACAAGCTAAGCCAGCTTTATAAGAAGCTAGTGTCATTCTTTACTCAGAAAATTTGAGCTTTCATTACCTTTTCTACCAAAAAATCCGTAACGACTTACACTCTAGCTGCAGTTCATTGTTATTTTGAGGCTGTATGGTTTTTACTATTTATTTCTTAATCACCCTTTGTGTTCATACACTTATTTCATTCTATCTCTACCATACTCTACCATACTCTCTTTGAGTAACATGCACGGTACAGGAGATATTTTTTCCATTTCTTTGTTAAGGAGGATAAGTGTGCCAAATGACAGGCTACATTTGACTTCAAGATTCAATTGTAGGTCCTATTATCTACTTGCACCTCATCGGAAGGTTTGAATTACGGATTGGACTCTTTGCTCCTTGTAGGACCAACTTTGAGGCCAAGTCTATTGCTGACATGGTTCAAAGTCTCGGTCTCGGCCGCCGACTCAGCCGGTACCGAGACGGATCGGTCTCGGCGACTCGGATCGGACTCGGGCGATACGCGCAAAACGCTACATAGAACGTCAAAAAGATTATGAAAAAATCATGACAAATTATAAAAAAATGTAAACATCCAAATTCATGCATCACATATTCAAAACATATCACCTAACACTTAAAACATAACGTGAAAGCATAAATACAAGCGTCGTCGGTAGAAAAATATCAAAATACATGCATATACTAGATTAACCTACGCTAACTTAATTACCTAACTTCAATAAAATTATTAAATTACCTAACTTAATTACAAAACTTTATTAGATTAAATTAACCTAAATTAAGTTAAATTAACTTTACCTAAACTAAACTAAATTAAATTATATTAAATGCAAATTAATTAGAGAGAGAGGAACAGAGAGAGGGAGAGAGACGGAGACAGAGGAGAGAGAGGGAAACACAGTGGAGGAGAGAGAGAGACGGAGAGAGAGAGAGAGAGGGACAGAGAGAGAGAGACAGAGAGGGAGAGGGGGGGAGAGAGAGACAGAGAGAGATACAGAGGGAGTGAGAGAGAGAGACAGAGAGAGAGATACAGAGGGAGAGAGAGATATATACAGAGTGAGATAGAGATACAGAGGGAGAGAGAGTCCGACAGAGAGAGAGAGAGACAGAGAGAGATACAGAGGGAGTGAGAGAGGGAGATACAGAGTGAAAGAGATACAGAGGGAGAGAGTGAGTCCGACAGAGAGAGAGAGAGAGATACAGAAGGAGAGAGAGGGAGATACAGAGTGAGAGGGAGAGAGAGAGGGAGATACAGAGTGAGAGAGAGATACAGAGGGAGTGAGAGAGAGACAGAGAGAGATACAGAGGGGGAGAGAGAGAGGGAGTGAGAGAGAGAGAGAGTCCGACAGAGAGAGAGAGAGAGTCGCTGCGGAGAGAGAGAGAGACAGAGAGAGCCGGGAGAGTCGCTGCGGGGAGAGAGAGAGTCGCTGCGCCGGCGCCGCTGCGGGGGAGAGAGACAGAGAAAGAGAGGGAGAGAGAGGCACAGAGAGAGGGAGAGGGAGAGAGAGAGAGACTGAGAGGGAGAGGGAGAGGGAGAATTACCTGTAGACGGACGGTGACGGCGACGGCGACGGCGACGCGGGGGGACGGCGAGGGCGTCGCGGGGGGGGGGGGGACGGCGAGCGCGACTGAGAGAGAGAGATCAGATCTGATCTCTCTCTCTCCCTCAGCGCGTTTTAATGGGGGAGTCACGGGCGCCGACTCGGACCCGATCCGGGTCGACTCGCCGATCTTCTGTTGACTCGGCCCTCCGAGTCATACCGTAGGGCGCCGAGTCGTATCCGACTCGGCCGAGCTTTCGTTCACTGATTGCTGAATTTGAGGCCAAGCCTTTTTGAGTGACCAATAAGTACTTTTTTCTTGAAGCATAATCAGAAGACTCTTATAACAAAAAACTTTCTGATTGCAATTAGGGGGCTGTTTAGTTAGAGGTGGAAGTGAGGAAGTAGTAATAGTTTCCTTTGGAACTTGAGAATTAGTTAAGTTTTTCGGTGTTTGGATGTTGTTGGAAAGTGTGGTTTGAAAAATGTTATGTCTTTTCCAGTGTTTGGATGGTAATGTGGAAGTGGAAGTAGAAAAGTTGACCACAAAGTTGACCTCAAAATAATATTAAAATAAAAATTGGACTGTAATTAAAGTGCAAGTGAGATTTACATGATCACAAAATTAACTGTTTTGAGCTACAATTTATTATAAATGAGATTTACATCACCACAAAATTAACTGTAACACCCTGTAAGTGAGGAAATGGTTGTGTAAAAGGGAAAAGCAAAAAGGAAAAAAATGTTTCCTCATTTTTCTTTTCCAGTGTTTGGATAGATAGGAAAGTGAGAAATGACACTTCCTCATTTTCTTACTTTCACCCGCTTCCTTGAATCCAAACAGCCTTAGATTGATATCACATGTTGAATTGATTGAATTATAGACCACCTGCAGTGCCGAATTACGGAAAATGCATCATTTTATCGTGTTTTGTCTTTCAAGTCTTGGTACCTCCAATGTGTTATCGTACATGCTATAAGGGAAAATAGACAAGGCATAAGATACGTTGCATCAGGTGCGAAAGCGAAGCATTTAGCTGCAAAAGAGGGGGAAAAATCATTCTTAAACATAAATATATTTAATTAACAGCAGTTCTGTGTAAAATATACCATAAATCTCCAAAGTTTTAGAAAAGGCTGTGTAAGCCCTAACAAGTATCCACACGAAAGAAGAATTTTTTTTTTTTTTTTTTGGGGAGGGTGACTCGTTTGAGGGTTGTATGAGAACTCTTGTTGTGGTTTTTGTATTTCTCCCTGAGGCTCAGTAAGGATAACAAGTTGATGAAGCTCCATAAGATTTTAAGTTGAATGTTTCAAAATCCACTTATGACCCGGATTTTACTCGTCCTTTTCGGCCTTATGGTCAGGTTGGCTTGCCAAAAGGGAAAACCTGAACTGACTGTGATTGAGAAAGGGCCAGCTAGGGCATGTGCGAAACTGGAATTTTTAAGATATTTTACAGTATACTAAACTAACTCTGATGAGTTATAAGTGTTACTAATGAGACTCCCTGTCTGAAAAATCAGGTTTTACATTCAATATGAAAGGAATTACATATTGCTTCACAACATCATTTAATGTAATCCATTTCAAAAGAATACTGTGCTAAAGTAAGACTCCGAACGGTTAGCTAAACTATAGGGAAAAACACCAAACTACTTTTAACCCTGTCAACTTTTTTGTTTTACTGACTAGTGACTACACCCTATATAAGTAGAGATTGTTGCTCAATCTGGTCAATCTAATGGTTTCAACTGATCAAAACTTCTGCTCTATATATGTGCTTCGTTTAATTTTATACACTAGAGCCATCAGTGAAACTACACAAACTTTCTACACAAACTTTCGGAACTGTTGAAATCTGCCAAAACCGAAACTGTAGAAAAAAAAAATGAACTCAAAATTGAAACCAAGTTCTCAAGATTTTCATTCTTTTTTGTGCTTGTGTGCGGCTCGATACTAATCAAATATTAAATATATTGAATTGCTTCATTGGGTGAGATTTCTAAACTTTCCATGAAAGACAGTATGATGTTCAGTCAATAACTCAGGCAATCTTTCTACCTTGATGTTCCTTTATCAAATCTGTTATCATCTTGTGATTCTCTCTCTACCTTGCCCACCTGATAATGATTGATCTTTTACATAAATGTGTATTGATTATTTTTAGTTGGACATTGGCATGTACTTCCGCATGCTTAGTTGTGTAAAGATCTATTTGAGGAAGAAAATGCATATTACAACATTAATTCATGTGCTGTTGCTAACATTTACTGAAATGAATTTGTAACATCCAATCTTGGTTTAATTGAGAGCTCATATAGTTGTAAGACATTACTTTTGTACAGTTGATAATCATTTGGTTTTTGTAATTACTTGTCCACTAAAAGGGTATATTTGACAATTTTTTTTTTGTTTTGTCTTGTTATTTAGGAGGTGTTTTCAAGCTTGAATTGTTTTTGCCTGAAGAGTATCCAATGGCTGCCCCAAAGGTAACATAGATGTCAAACGACTTCTTTCCCGTATTATCTGAAGAACATTTACTGGCTATACATTCAAATGTTAAAATTGCTTTGTACCTATAGAAACCTTGCTATGTACCCATGCTTTAGAAAGTAGGTGCTGACGCACAAACACTCATTGACTGCAAGTCTACCAACCACAGAGCATCCTGTTTGTCTGTTTGACCAGTTTGACCATGTGCTTTCTGTGAGGTTGCCCTACCTGCTTGTCTAATCTGAGATATTGGGGAAAATAGGTGTTGTTTCACATATATGTTGAAAACCAAATCTTCCCTTGTTCTTTATTTAGTGCAAGTCTACCAAGATTTAAATACTATCATCCCTCGTTCATGCAATAGTCTTCATAGAAATCCTCCTCCGCCTTCGGTCGGCCTCATTATAATGATCATTTATTCCTTCTCCCATCAAATGGGCTTGGATATGGAGCTCCACAAAAGATTTGACAAAATTTTACAATTGGTTGTTGACCTAACATCATCCCTTTAAGTTGACAGTCCTTTAAATTGGTCTAAGATGCCTAGCAAATGCAAAATGAACAAGGGAGATTTGCCAATTAGTCCTTAAGGTGAGACATTTGAAAGATCTATTTTAAGCTTGTGCAACCAAGGACCAACTTCCAAAATTCTTGTAAACTGACAAATATTCTAGATGAACGGGGAAGACGATGGAGATGCTATATGGAATAATGTCAAGTCTAGGGCATGGAGTAAGCTAAAAAGTCAAACGGAAAACATTACCAAAATATTTATAGATCCTGTTTAATGTTATATTTTCTATACAAAGGGGCCTCTACTCCGTGTGTTGTGAATCATCCTTGTTTAGTGGCATTTTGCTTAGTCTTCTTATAGACAAATTCATCTAGTATCAAAGCTTATGTGGAGTTACATTGGCCTTGCTATGTTTTTGGGTTTCTGATAACTGCTGGGTATTGCTTTGTCACTCATGGCTAAATCCTACTAATATAGATTTATGTATATGAGTTGGACTGCACACTTCTTATTCACTCCAAAAAGTGGGACTTAACACATCTAAGTTAAGTAGGATTACCCGTTGAGATAGATACAGATCAAAATTTCAGAAGATGACTACCAGACAGAATCAAACAACAGACCAACGAGGAAAATGTGGTGGAGGACTTGTACTTTTACTCTTTGGAGTGAATGAAAAGTTTGTAGTCAAGGCGGGCGAACGAGCGCGCGTACACACAAGCACGCGTGTACCACATGTGCACATTCACACACGAGACATCTTCCCTTATATCCCTTTATAATTCTGTATTGGATGATTTCTGAAATTGTAATGTTCTGTGCATGTGAGTTTCATTGTAAACCTAGAAAATTATATTTTGTCAGTCCTGGTAATTCCTTTTAATTATAATAATAATTATTATTTGTCTTCATATGACATTGCAATTGAACTGTTATTTTCATTCTTAAAATATTTTTGCTTAAACAGGTTCGGTTCCTCACCAAAATTTACCATCCTAACATTGACAAGGCAAGTACTCATTTCATCCTTTTACTCTTTTGACACGTAGAAATTATTCTTTCCCTAATTAAACTTTTAGTGCATGCAGCTTGGAAGAATATGCCTTGATATCCTTAAAGACAAGTGGAGTCCAGCTCTGCAGATTCGAACAGTATTGCTAAGGTGATGTATCTATTTGCTTTTGTGCCAGCCCACATGTACTGTATTAATGAAAAAGGAAGGATCTTTAGCAGATTCTTTATCATAACGAGCATTCCATTTGACTGGGAACTTGCAACCAAAACTTTCATAAGAATTTATGCTCGTTAAAGTTAAGGATAGCATTCTCAGTAAGAGAAATGACATAACTTTCATCTTCTTGTTAGTAAAGTGATCCTTGCTAATGAATTATGCTCGCTGGTTTCCTTGAACTTATTATTTATTTTTCAAAACCTACTTGGTAGCTTTGACTGGAACTGTCATGCCTGAAGTACCTTTCTTTGTGGTGGGTTTTATATCCATGTAATTAGGCTCACAAAGTTCACAGTATCTGTAGGGCACCCCTGTTTTCTTCCATTTCTTTCCTATAAATCAAGGTTTGAAATCTAGGTAATGGTGTTAGTATCAGCTCTAGATTTTTGGTATCAGAATCGACAATGTTTGGAATTATTGTCCGTTTTGTCTAGGCAATATTCTACATCTCTCATGTACTACTTTGGCATGTTCTACATCTCTCATGTACTACTTTGTTCTCATTATATGTTTGATACATTTATTACCTTATATGTTAAAGATTATAGTGGGGAAGTGACATCAAAATTTTGATTTGTACAAAATTATGATAAGTTTAGATATGTTTTTATGGAAAATTGAGATACATTCCCCCACCCTATATGAAGCTAAAGAACCAAGACCTATTCTTTTGACAAAAGTTGATAGGTTAAAATTTCAACTACATGTCATCATCTTATGCTATTATTTTATTAAGTGTCTTGACGTTTAGATGTGTGAACATGACTCTGTCTGCATGTATATATGCTTCCCCTTGTTCTTATACATATACTAGTGTTATGTTGCTGTGTCCCCGCGTTCTACTTTCAGGGAATTATCATCTCATTCTACCGTATTTGTGTAGTATCTGTTCCGTATCATATCCATGCTTCTTAGCTGAGGATAGTGTCTGAGAAAGTTCCCCGTGCATTTCTTACCCAACTCTTACCTCCACTCTCCCACATTTATCAGTTCTGATGCGGTATCATTCATTAGCTAATCCAGGGTGGTAATCACAAATTTGTTTAGATTGCATCACCTTGCATTCATTCTAGAGTATGTTCCACCACCTATTTGATGTTAACTTGTTGATATTGGAATGTTTCTGCATTTGCAATGGTCTACTGCGTTGAATTACTCGTGTTTCAACGTGTAATATTCCCCTGAGTACAGTATTCAAGCGCTTCTGAGTGCTCCAAACCCAGATGATCCTCTTTCAGACAACATTGCAAAGCATTGGAAGGCTAATGAAGCTGAAGCTGTAGAAACAGGTAATATTATTAGGTTTTGATGCTACTTTGATGTCTTTGAGCAGGTTGACTGGTTTGTGCTTCGCCAATAAAAGAAGGCCTATCTGATTGCAATTTCTTGAAAAAGATTCTGGCTTTGTTAATCCAATGGAACTTCTTTTGTGTAATGCAGCAAAGGAATGGACACGTTTATATGCCAGCGGTGCGTGATGACATTGGGACCAACATTTGAGTACAATAACATGTCTATTGCAACACTGAAGACCCTGCTTTTCTTCTGAAGTCGGTGGGAAGTACCAATTTCAGATCCACAAACAGGTCAAATCCTTTGATGCTGTTATACCGTACCTGTATGTCAACTTTATTTAAGTTGAAGACATTTCCCTATATATGTATCAGTGGTAAGTTTGTCACATCTCATCTATGTTGTGAGATTATTACTTCTTCGTGAGGATCTCTAGTGCGGCAAAGCTACATTCAGTTTCTTAATAACCAAGTGTGCATCCTATCATTTCAGGAATGAACTGATGATTGTTGATCTTCATATTTGCCCTATGCCTTTTCCTTGTAAGGTTATTGAATTTCTGAGTATGAGTACGTGTGTGTGTGTGTGTGTGTGTGTGTGTGTGTGTGTGTGTGTGTGTGTGTGATTTACCTTCCAAATATATATAAATTTGTTGTATTGTTGAAAACCATTAAATTTGCAACCATTTGAAACTGTTAACAAATGTATAAACAGAAATGATGAGTGAAAATGATGTTAGAAATGAAACAACGTTTTTTCACTCTTGGTACTCCAGCTTGTACCTACTTGATGACATTGTACTTTGGAGAAGTAAAATTTCTTCATCCCAAAACGTTGGGTGTAACTCTGCCATTTCTACGTGGTACCATACCAAGATTGCTATCTGAATCTTCTCGGGAATAATTCAATGTTGGTCATTCTCTCAGTATCTGAAACTAAAGAAAGATGTGGAGCTGGCAGAATTTGTCGCGTGCTCCTCACCGCGAGAACTGCTTCCATTCAGATCCTCTCCACAAGTTGCTTCCCCAGCTGCATATCAGGAAGCCCCTGTAGAGCTGCTGCTTCAATCTCTCAAATGCTCGGTCAAGATTCTCAATCTGCACATAAACATAGTTTGCAGGGGAAAAACTGTATCATTGTAGAACTTGACTCACACTCTTTACGAAGCATATTGTTAAATACATGAACATTTTTCCGTGTATTTCCTGCTTTTAGCTTGTGGGAATTATCATGGTTGATGAGAACTGCAACGAGGAACATACCTGCTCGGTGGTGTTCACATTTGTATGTGAAGAGGCCATAGTAGAGTTCATAGCTATTCTGAACAGTGATCTCTATCTGCAATTAAAAGTTAAAAAAAGGAAAAGATACAAAAAATCAATTTCCTTCTTCTTTTTTTTTTTCTCTCTTTGAAAAATACTTTAGGAAAATCTCATAGTAAATGGATTCATGTTTATGCTTTGATTTTCTTGGGATTTATCTGAATCTTTTTTAATATAAGAGAAAAATCCACCAACCTCGAGTTCAAAGATTTTCAAGAACCTTGCACAATTTCGAGCTCGCAACGCGTTATGAGAAATTCGAATTTGGTCATAAACAAATGGCACTCCTTCCCATCTTTGGCGGGAACATATGATGCGTGCAAACGATCCCAAGTTCTTGGGGAAGAACCTAACACAAAGAAAATGCCTTCATTTTGTTTTTTTTTTTTCTCAGAAAGACTTTTGTATGCACCAACTTAAAATCTCCCTTTTCATTTTGTAAAATCATATAAAGCTACTACTTATATGTTACGGCCGTTAACAAAGAATTGCCCAATTTTTAACTATAACTAAACAACAACAACAACAACAAGAAGTAACAAAGAGGTACGAATATTGACACACACAGAACTGATTAAGGCGCACATAAAAAAATTTGAAACAATTTAATAGAGTATTATAATCCTTCATTAATAGACTAAAATAACTTTTAATTAATATAAAATTACATAATTTTCATTTCATATTGATTAATGCATGCACCCATTGGTTAATAAACCCATTGTTAATATACTCATTGAATAGTACACACACTAATTGATTAATACACTCGTTGATTAATACACACACTAATTGATTAATACGACCATTGAATAATACACACGCTAGCGTGATTCATATATTTTACTTTTGTTCGGCATTATCAGGGCGAACAAAATTTTTTTTGTTCAGCCTAATTAGGCCAAACAAAAGAATTTTGTACGGCATGAACATTAATTCCTTGTTCGGTCTGATCAGGCCGAGTCACCAGAAGCATAAAACTTGCAAAATCTAGCGTGCCAAATATCTTAGCCAGACCTGATTCACATTTTAGAAATTGAAGGGGAAAATTCTCAGATTAATCTCCCAAGAACGAAATGCTCTGAACTATTCCCACAAAATGCATCACATGTACACATAGAGACCAAGACGAAAGACAAAATGATGCAGTAAAAGAAAAGAGAACATGTGAAAATGTTCACACTAGATATGAAAATTTAACAAAGAGAACTGTAAAAAAGTTACAACTATTAGAAATAGGCTGTTTCACATTTAGACAATTGCTATTTCTGGCCATCTGACACATGAATTGACAAAAGGCATGAAAGCCTGTAAAACCTCTATAATTTCTGTGTCAACCCTATGCAAAAAGATATTTCTGAGAATATATGTGCGCGTTTTAATCAAAATTTAAGGGTGTATTAATCCAATGTGTGGCTTTATCAACTTGTTGTGTGTCAATATCCACGCCTGTAACAAAGCTTTTATTCTAAATTTTGAAGTAAGACAAACTAACAACAATAAAAATAAAATGCAAGAACAAAAATACATCTGAGGAAAAGTTTTTTCGGAAATTGCTTTACTGGCAGTGCATTGGCAAACATTGCATCAGGCCTGAGCTTGTGCATTGGCATATCTCCAGCAATCTTCTCAGTTGACAGAATCGAGCTGCAGACCTGCACAATGTCTGGTTTCTCTCTGCACAATTCATCCATGCTCTTCGAGAGCCCCATTTTGATCACAAACCTCACTACTGCAATCAAATCCTGTAGTGGTCAACACAATGTGGCCTTGCCTCTTGATCCCTTGGGCCATGTACTGCCTCAAGTCCCCACATCCAATAACACCAACCTTTAACGGATCTTCTTCTTCTTCAAATGGATCCGAAAGAGTGTTTGTCTTATTAGACGACGCAATTGCAGTCTTTGTGCTAATTTTGTCAAATTTTGGAAAATTGGTGGGATTGGAGAGAGAGTGTTTGGTTGGTTTTGGGAGAGTGAAGAGTTGATTATTTTTTTTTGGGAATTGATTCTGTGGAGTAGAAGAGAGTTTTGGAGAGAAGATGAAGCCATTTTGGATTCTCAGACTGTCAAGGGATCAAGCAAAGGGTTTTGTAAGGTATTGATACGTGAATGAAATGAGCAGCGGGGAATGATTAATTGGCGGTTTTATAATATGTGTGTGGCTCACACATACACACATGAACAGAATCCACGAATCTCCGCATGATTATTATGGACTCAAAAAGAGTTATTAGCTACTAAAAATAGAGGGATTGCTTGTATTAAAACTTTGGGTAACAAAACCATGGAAGGCAAAAAAAGCTTGATTTGAACTAAATTCACCAAGAATCCAGACGGAACAAAGAAAATATGCTCTCTCTCTCTCTCTCTCTCTCTCTCTCTCTCTCTCTCTCTCTCTCTCTCTCTCTCTCTCTCTCTCAAGTTAATCACTGTAAGTCATGTCCTGATATGTCATGGCTTAGAGCAATATCATTCAATGTTAGTATTTGAAAATTATACTTGAATTTTCATATATAGTTGAATGAGCATGTCGACTAATGAGTGTATTTTTTCTATAGGTACTCGTTATATATAACTTTTGACATATTATAAGAAAACACAGAATTCCATGGATTTTAAAGGACACAATTGACATATCATTAGGATGTGGAATTATGTTTTTGAATACCTTTCAAACAGAAAAGTTAGAAGACTTTTCTGTTGTTTAACATAATTTATTTTGGCATAACTTTATGATACATGCAATTTCAAATCTTTAAAAATCGAACTGTAAACTCACTTCCAAGCTTTTCATTTGTTCATATGCTTTCTTAACTATTTCTCATAGTAACCCTTTAATGAAACAAAATACCTTTTTTATTCTTCGGCTTACTTCTCTCAAAGAACTGTCAAATTTATAAAAAGAAAAATATTACCTTTATAATGTTTTGATTTCTATGTTGCTATTTGTCTCAAAATTTTTTGACAGTATTAATATGCATAACAAAAGTTGATGCAATATCACTTAGTTTGATTACTACATGAATAAGTTTCTAGAAGGATAGAATTGTTGGTTGTATGGATGTAAACATAGTGGATTAAAAAAAAAAGTGTCCCGACATGTGGTCATCCGGTTAGACTTTGGGTTATAAGAGCTCCACTCGCTCACAGATCGGTGTTATTAGATAAATTTGATTTTAGCCACCGTGATACTGATTAGGTCCTGAATTTGCTCCTCTATGATCACCAGTTGAATCCCGATGAGCAGTGATTTTTTAGAGAGAAAAAAAGTATTACATATTATATTCTAGATACAGTAACATTGAATAAGTTAGTAAGCTAAAGCTAACTTCATTTCCCGTATTCATCTATAATTTGTTTTTCAAGAGAACCTTTAAATTTAATAGATTCATCTTTTGCTTTAGTTTGACAGTTTAGAGGCTACTTTGGTTACATAAAAGAGGGAGAAGCCACCGAACTCCCATTCAAAATTCTGAAGTGCTTCAAAGATTCTTAGATACTTCTAACAATATTTCTAGTGTTTGTTTCGTATCGAAGTGTTCCAAAATTCTAAGACTCCAAATAAAATTCTAAGACTTGAATTGAAGGTGATCGAAAAAGGAATGATTCGCCCAAGTTGACTGTGATAATATTAAATAACTATTTTTGTGATATCTTTTGCTTTTTTAGCGTTTTCAAGGATTTTGCCCTGAAGAAAAACCAAACCTCTTGTGTCACTTTACGTGTGACTTTCATGCAGGATTCTTGTACGATTTACTGAAGATGTAGAATTCTTGTGGGATTTACGAAGTGCTTTTGAATACTTCTCTCCCCTTGGACAAAAACAAATAGTGGAAGACCCCAAAAAAGAGAGGTTAATTCAGTGTAATTAAAAAGATCCTTTGCATAATATATTTTATTATAAGTTTAAATGAGAGTGTAAATGGGAGGAAGGGAGAGAGAAAAAAAGATTGATTAGGGCTTTTACAATTCCTATTAAAATTTATCTGCTTAAAATAATTCTATCAATATCTAATTACATAATCTCTAAAAAAAGATCAAATATATTCACATACTAATTATCAATCATTCTAAATGTTTAGTTCCTTCTTCAAAAGAAAAACTTTATACACATAATAGGGTTTTTTTTTTATATGTACCCTCGAATCTTCTATATTTAGTATTTTTACCCTCGAATCATTGATGTTGATATGCTCCCCAAATCATCTCATACCAATTAAGTTACCCATGTTGTTACCTAATGTTAGATTTTGAATTTTTTGAGAAGATTACCAACATAATGATGTTTTCTTCCTCTTCTTCTAATTTTTGCTCCTCTTTTTTCTCTTTTTCTTCTATTTCTTCTTCTTTTTTTATGTTCTTATTCTTTCTTCTATTTATTCTTCTCTTCTTTTAGTGAGCGCCAAGAGGTCAGAGCTGGACTGGGTCTTGAGGAGTGCGAGGAAGAGGAATCGAAGTTAGTCAGAGAGAGATGGGTTCAAGCTCGGGTTTGAGTCTTGCGTTGAGGTAGAAGTGGGGAGGGAGTTGGGGTGGGGAGAATTCGATGGGTTCGATGGAGAAGTAGCAACACAAAAGCGGAGGAGAAAGAAGGAAAAAAAAAATGAGAGGAGTAAAAAGATGAAGAGAAGAAATGTTGGAATTTTTAAAAGTTTAATTAAGACTGAACAACAAAAGAGAACATATTCTCTCTTGATCCCCTTCAACTAATGGAGAGAGGTGACTTGAGTTGAGTTTGATATGTTTTGAAGGGTATGTTAGTAATTTACATAATTTGAGGGATAAATTTTTAAATATAAAAGACTTTGAGAGTATATATCAGGAAAAGCCATACATATTATTAAATTAAGACAAGACACATTTATCAATAGCTAAAATCATGTTAAATGATATTTAAATGAGAAAAAAAACCTACTACAGATCTATATTGAATTAAAATCCTTTCCAATCTAAAAAGAAACTAATCAAACCAATCAATCAAATCCAACCCCATTAACTAAACCCCTTTTTATTCAACACAAGAACTCTCTCCCCTCAATTTCCAAGTTCTCTTCTAGAAAAAGGGTGGTCATGAAACTAATAATCTAATCTTGGTATTGTGACCGATTCACTATTTTTTGAACAATTGTGTTTCTTTCTGAGTGTAAATTAATTATAAATGTAACACACATCAAATATGATTTCAAATATGGACAAATTGAATCACAACCATCTCTAAACTAATAACCAGTCAAGATTTTCACTTAAACCTCCGACTAATAACAGCACATACGAGAGAAGATCAAAATTCAGGTGGGCGTAGTGGTTCAACTTCGAACATATAAATTCAAATCTTTAATAGATTGTATGCTAATTTGATAGACGAGCAGGAAAAACCTCCACATCATCACCCTGCTCACTACTAACCCCTGCCTGAAGAGAGACAAGATTATACTTAATTGATTACAGTAGGTGCAGGAATCCATATCTACAGAAGGCTAGTACCAAGTTGATCACAGTTCAGACAAAGAAAAAAATGTAACAATTTGAAAACTTCGAGGAAGAAAAAGCTGCCGATTGATAGAAGAGCACATAGAACATTTTCCAGAAGTTTTTGCAGAAACTGAAAAAGACCTTTGCTGGTGGAAATCACCAAGCATTCTCATAATATGCATTGCAACAGTATCTCATTACCTCACTCCATTCTCTCATGGGTAAACTGAAATGCCTCAACTGGAATTGAAGTCCGCGGGCATGCTTGGGGGACTTGGACCCCAACGGCAACAACCATAAAATGATAAACATGGTTGCGTAAAGGCAAGAGATTGATTCGGTTTGAGATTCAAAGGCGGGGTGAAGGTGGGTCATGTTTGGTTGCAGAAAGTGATTTTTCTGCGCGCACACAAAAAAACTAAGAAAAAAAGGAAAAAGAAAGGGGAAAAAAGAGAGAGAATCAAAAAGACTGGGAACAAAAAAAATGAAGAAACTAAAGAAAATGACAGTTCATCAGCTCTTCCGTCTGAACAAAGCTCCTCTAACAAGGTAAACTAAACTGGAGTTATTGCATCGTTGCACGAGGTGCACGTGGCCTCACCGGAGTCTTTGAAGGGCTTACCCTGATAGGACAAAAGAGTCGTAAGCTAGGAAATCAAGAAAGTTATGGACAGATGAACAAAAAAAAAAAAAAAATGAGGCTCTTACCTAATTGGAAGGGATTTCAGAAGCATGCCGCTACAGTTTAGAGCTAGAAGGGCACTATCTGCCTGCACAAACATAGAAATTGAAATAATTATTAACTCATAAACTCAGAAAGCAATGCATGTTTAATGCATTTCCACTGAGATATCTTGCACTCCAAGTTAAGTTCACAATTTTTATGAATCCAAACCACCCGGAGCTTCATGTAAGGGTACAAAAATGTTATTCCCTCCCCCGAAAACAATCTTTAATTCTTCCATTTGGAGAATGTCTTCACTCTTCTGAGAAATGAATATATCTCTTTCGATCGAACAGATCAATCATCTTTCAGTAGCACCCTATTTTTAAAAAAAAATAGCGATACTACCTGTGCAAAACCAGCAAGGAGTACAGAAAATTTACAAAATTGCAACTGTCATAGGCCCGGACCGGGCTTCTCATGGAACAACCAGAATGTGAGGAAAATTCAGTGCTACATGAGGAGAAAAGTTTCTTCCGGACTAATCTTCTCGAGAAATATTCTAATGTCTACATATGGCTATCAGACTATTTTATACAATGCATTTACCCTAACACTCCAAACTAGGTCAATCAAATTAGCACATCTCTATTATCTGGTACATCATACACGAGATATGATAATTATTAAGATGAATAGTTAAGCCACTTGAAATACTCTATAACTAAGGAATCATATTGTTGAATAATTCTTTCTTAAGTTCTTTCACTTAACCCTGTCAAGATATTACTGAAAGCAGTCAAAAAACTCAAATGACTCATCATTTATGTTACAAGCAACCAAACAGTTTGTATGCATCATGCATGATAGAAGACATCTTAACCACATAAATATGTGCATGTACAAGTGATACATATACAAATCCAATGCTCTATTATTCCAGAAAGGACCGTTCACAGACCAAATCCAGACCATCTCTAAAAGTTAAAAGGGATAACAAATTTGGTTTAATTAGACCAGGAACTTGGGTCTTAGTCATTGGGCTTTTGTATATAAAAATGGTATATCTTAAGAGCCCAATCACTGTGTTCTTCTAATAGAACAAAGAATCTCTTGTCTATATAATAGCCCAATCCCTAACACCCAAACCATGTTCGGAAAAGGTAGATCTAACCACCCCAATAGTCACCTTATCCAGAATTCAACAACAATGCCACAATTCATTTGTCTACGTCCTACTGAAGTCAACCTTTTGTGCAGGTATCTTGAGTCGTGCTCTAGCTAATCCTATTTTGATGGAAAAAGACTTGGATGATGATGATGACAATGTTAGGAGAAAGAATACTCCCAGAGGCATCTTGAGTCATGCTCTAGCTAATCCTATTTTGATGGGAAAGGCTTAGATGATGACAATGAAGACAAGGTTATAACAGTTCATAGATGAAAATGGGTGCATAGATTTGTTTGTAATGTGGAAACGATTTTTATTGTGCATGTGTGAGTGGGTATGGGGTTGTGTGTGTGTGTGTGTGTGTGTGTGTGTGTGTGTGTGAGAGAGAGAGAGAGAGAGAGAGAGAGAGAGAGAGAGAGAGAGTACATACACATGCACATGCACGCAAGCTTGATTGTATTTAACTACGATGCGCCTCTGGTAAGGACATCACACAAGTGTTTCTTTACTTTAGTTTATTTTTGAGTCTAGTTGTTACTTTATTGTGTTTTAGTACCACACTGATTATATCTGAGAAGCTTTCGTAAAGCCTATAAATAGGTCTCATTACTTTCTTATTGGTAGACAATAAATGAATTAAAACTTTTTCAGTTTAAATTTCTTGAGTTCTTAAGTTCTTGAGATGGGAATGCGAAGCTCAAATTATCCAATTTTCCTAATTTCTTATTTGTTAAACCCTAATTCCTCTTTTCTATTTTCTTGTCAAAATCCTAATTCCCAAACTGTACTTAAGGTGATTGTGATCCTCTCGTGTTACATCATTTTGCTATCAGAGCTCTTGGTTCCAATCTCCCTCAAATTTTTTCTATCTCTCAAACCCTAGATCTAGATCAAACCCTAGATCTGATTGGAGCAAAAATTGCCCGAAAATCTCACAAAAATCTCAAACATCACTCTTCTTCTTCCTCTCTCCACTGCAACACCCAAAAAAACCCAACTCCAGTTCCCACGTCTTCCCTCAACAGCCTCGACCACATCCACAACAGCCTCCATCACCCCCCATCACCTCCAGCGCAAGGACCCCATCAACTCCGCCTCCAATCACCACTGCCCACCATCATCATCCCCGTCCCTTCAAACCCATCATCATCAAACCCATCATCAGAATCAAAATCACCCACACCAAAGTGAAAGCCCTGAGCCTATGCAACTCCACCACCTCCCTCCACCTGCAAGCATCCACCCAACCCAACTTGTAACCCCAATCTTCGCCTGAGCTTTGCCATCGACAACCCATCGCTATCGTGCCTTCGTCGCCAACAACCACACTCCTCCATCGTCAATGAAACCTCGCCAGCACTCAATGGACCATCGACAAGCCCTCGTCAGTCGTTCCAGTCCTCATCGTCGTTCAAGTCCTCGCTGATCGTCGTCTGCAGTCCACATCCTCAACATAGGTCAAATCTCATCAACTTCCATCCTCTCCGCCTCACTGGTTCTCTTCGTCGACGTCTTCATCGTCGACGTCTTCGTCGCCATCTTCATCGCAGCAATCCTCACTGGAGTGATCAGATCAGATTGGATCTGATTTGATCAAGACTCACATGTTTAAATCAAGGTGGTCTTGTTCTGTTGGATTTGGATCAGGTCTTCTCCAGCAACCTGACTCGCCCACTGCTACGTGCTACGAGCCGCCGCTAGAGCTGCTGACGTCATCGACCTGCTACCGACGTTAACGGCTTTACTGCTGATGTCAACGGCTCGGCGGGCGACGGGCCGACCCCAAGCCGCCCCGCCATCGGCTTGAGCCGCGCCGAACCATTCGGAGCCAGCTCAGACCAACCCGATCTGGAGCCGCATCTCAGCCAGAGCTGGTTCAGAGCCGATCAACTCGGCCGAGTCGACTCAGCGAGTTGACTCGCTTGAGTAGTTAGCCTAAGTCAACCTGAGTTCAGACAGTCGACTCAGTTCAGATTTAGTTTCAATCTTCCGAAGACCATTCTGAGCAAACTCAAATCGAGCCATTTTCGAAGCAGCAGATTCGTGGAGGCCAGTACCACGCGTCTACAACCCTCACATTCAGGTTCGAGCCTCAGTCGTCTACAAGATTCAGCTCAGCAGATAAGCGCACAACAATTCAGAAGTTGTTTCTCGCCCGCTCGGAGTCTGTTTAGAGCTCTGTTCGAAGCGTTAGGTTCGTAACTGAGTCTCGAAGCGACTGGAAAGAGTTCACAGCAGTTGCGTAGCAGATCCGACCTCTACCCGTCTGTGTTTAGTGCCAAAATTTATGCGTGATTTTCCTAATCTAAATCGAATTGCCGATGTTTGGGTATTTCTCCGAGGAATCCTAAAGAAATTTTGCGTTTTGACATGAATGACTCACCCCTAGGTGATATCCTAATCTAAGCTGAATTATTAGCTGTTAAATTACTTGCAACTATTATTTGGATTGTGATAATTTTGTTGGTTGAAATGCTATTTGCTTCTATTTAATGATTGCATCAGTATATGTCACTTTTCATCATTTTAGGAGTGCATTATCTTTGCATTTAGAATTTAAACTTTAGGATATTTTTTCACTTAGTGCATGTATTTACTTGAGTTTAGGATTCTCCATTGCATCTGCTTGATTATTAAATTTTGCATTTGAGCCATCATGACGAGTCGATATTATAGGGATCACCTCTTAGACCAGCTACACACCTCCGTCAGGGTTCATATATTCGTTCAGGATTACATAGTCATATTTAAGAACTTAACCCACCGTCGTGACATGAGAGAACACCATTCTAAGACTATAACTAGGTTTTTTTTTGGAATTTATAGCTTAAAATAAGGTGTGCTATAATTATTGCCTCCTATGATTTAAACACCATTAAAGAAGCATTTAATGTTGCATTAAAGATAGACTTGACTTTCAAAAAGTTAGTTAATACCAAAGCCCAGTATTCTAAGTATGAGGGATATGGACATTATGATTATCAGAACCTCTCAGAGAGTAAACATGTTAGAACTTGTGCCAAGTGATAATGTTGACGACTCAAAGGATGTTGAGGATGTCCACATTTCTTCTAAAACTGTTAGTATAATTAAAGATATAGCAGTTATTTCTGGCACACTGATTATTGATAATGTCCGCATATGTTCTGATAGTATTAGTGATCAATGTTTAAACTAACGATAACGTAATGATAACGTTTTTCTTCTGTTATGTTAATATAGGTTATAACGTAACGCATAACGTAGGTTACACAATTTAATATTTATTTAATAAAAATAAATATATATCATATTTAAAAAATTTATAAATAGGAAAATAATTTTAAAAATTCTAAAAAAATCAAAAATATATATAACACATTTAGCAAGTCTCGCAACAATTTTTAGCAAGTATCATAGTAATTTTTCACATTCACAAGTTATAATTCATAATTCCATCTACACAAACAATAATATGAATCACATATTTTATTATAATTCATAAATTTTAGTGATGCTATTCAATCTAAACAAACATTCATAATTCAATCATAATTCATAATTTTTTAGTCATGCTATTCATTATAATTCATAATTAAGTTTACAATATGCTATTCAATATATCCCCCATATCCTTCACTCTCTGATATTTTACTCTCGATCTCTCTATGCTCTTTCTCACTCCTATCTCTCTCTACTATCTCTCTCATCGAGAGGAGAGAGCAGAGAGATATCCAGTGGGAGACTGGAGAATGAGAGAGAGAGAGAGGAGAGAGATTGGGGGAGAGAGTTTACATGCGCTTGGAGACGGAGAATGGCTTGGAGACGACACCGGCGAGAACCACCACGACGAAGAACCACCATAGAAGTTCTTATTTTGCTTTTGATCAGAGAGAGGTATGTCTTCTTCTTTCTTTTCAACACCGAACGAGGAGACGACTAGAGGTTGCAGAGAGGACGAGCGAGCGAGCGAATTTGGGGGGTTTTTTTGCCATAAGCAGGGAGAATATGGGGGGTTTATAAAAAGTCGACTTGCACCGTAACGTAGGTTACAGTGTGTTACGTTAGTAACGTAACGTAACGTAAGTTACCGGCAAAATAACCATAGTTACCAAATATTGCTTTTTTTAGACCTGTTACATAACATTTATCAGTGTTACATTATATAACGAGTTATAACGGGTTATATAATGATTTTTTAAAACACTGAAGTGATGACGTGAATGAGATAGTTGAGCCTAATACACTCGCAAAGCCTAGCAAGTTATTCGAGTTCCCTTGTGTTGAATATAGTTTTATGATCGTTCCAATCGATTCATCTTCTAGTGAGTCACTTGAGTTCCTTACCATGATCCAGCAGATAGTTTCTAGTACTTCATTTTCTGATTGTTTGGAGTTTGTGACTGAGTCCAATATACCTCCATCTGCGGAGTTAGATGTGTGCCCTCCTAGGCATCCTAGATATATCATTTTCTCATTTTTAGGAATTATGCCTAGAGTGTCTACTGAATTGCATTGCATGTTGTACATATTAATGATATCACTAGATATAGTAATTTACAATGACATCTACAAATTTGTTGCATACCCATATAATATTTTGCAAGAATTTACAATTAATAATAAGGTGATGCTTACGAGCCACCCTGAGGCCGTGAAGAAGTTGCACACCTGGCGTACAGATTCGATAAAATTTTAAAGTAGAGTATTTTTTATCGCTTACGAGTTGGACATTCCATGGGATCTTGGTATCAGTTCGGTCTTCAGCAGGGATGATGCGCCTCTATCTACTATCGGTGCTTGATCGAGCTGTCATCTTTTACGGCCGATCCGTCACAGAGGCCAGCTCCACCTCCACGATCATGGTCTCGATGTGATGTACGGTTGTACCAGTGTTGTTGCCACAACCACCATCTTGCCC